>CAUYQV010027019.1:0-27500 GCA_963574575.1 Galagoides demidoff | reverse complement strand
TCCTAAAATACTGAAATAGCACAGGGTGTGAAGTTCTGTCTGAGGGACAACTAATGATGGCATCACTGGATTCTTAGGTTATATTTTAAAAATTCATGTAATTGCTCCCTAATGTATTTGCAGCCATGCTGTACTTTCACCATCATGTGCCCCATGTGTCAGACCTGAGCTAGGTGCAGGGAGGCAGTGGCGAAGCCCCAACAAGGCCCTTGCTGTGGAGGGCCTTATATTCTAGAGGGAAAGTAAACATAAGGGGCTGAGAGAGGAACAGGATGCGCGGGAGCTTGCTGCATCTTACAAGTTGTTCAAGGATCTCTTCCTCTGAGAAATTGACATGTAGTGACCTTCACATTTAAGCTGTAGTGGAGGTGTGGGTGTGGGGCACTACCAATCAAAACTGTAACTTACTGTGTTTTAACATAAAAAGAACATTGCAGATTACTTTGCTGTTTGATTTACTTAACTCATCCTCACCTGCCAAAAATATGTTGGTGCCCAGGACAGTAAATGGTGCCATCATCTACCCCGTATTCCCCAAGACAGGTATCCAGTTGGCTGGCTGCATATTTACCTTTTCTGTCTCCCCACGTCTATCCATTAGAAAGTCCTGTGAGTTTTCCCTCTACAGTATACCCTGTCTCCAGTTAGTCTTGTCCATCTTCATTGAATGAGTCCAAGTCACCATGACTATTCATTCATCTAGACTGCTGAAATAGCATCCTATTTCTGCTCTTGGTCCTCTACTGTCTTTTGTCTACACAGCAACCAGAGAGATCCTGTAAAATATGAATCACCTTTAAATGACTTCCAGTTGCATGAATGAAATGCAAACTTATAAGCATTGTGAAATTCACTGAGATCCAAAGAGGGGAAGGGACATATGCAGACTATACACACAAAGAAAGAGCTGGGGGGAAATGCAGACTTGGTGGTTGCATTACAGCAGAGGGGTACAGATCAGGCAGAGATCCAGGCAGCTAGGACGGAAAGAATTTAGGACCTATGACCTAACGTGGATCATGTGTAGTGGGTTGGCTGCAGTAGGGTCAGTCTCTGCAATACCACATGTGGTAGACCTTACTCTCGTGCCAGATAGATTTAGAAGGTTGTACACAAATGAATTCATTATTTATCAAGAGTGTTTTAAAGGAATTTGTGTGTCAGAGGAGGAGTTGATCTTTCCAAAAGCAAGATCGCTTCCCAGTAGAAGAGAACTGTTGGGTCAAGTAGCTTTTTTGTACTTACAGATAGGACCTCATTTCTTATGCACAACACCTCTAGAAAGTAGATTTGATCACATTTTACCTTACATGTAAGGCTTTATAAATGTTAAAAAGTAAAGGGAAAAAGGTGCTTCTTAGAATTAAGGAACTTGACAACTATTAATATATGTGTAGTTAGGTACTTATTTCTCTAAGCTTCCTTTATCTTAGCTGTAAAAGAAGTTAGTCACCCAAGTTTCCATAGTAAGTAAATGGTGAATCTAAATTGAAGCCTAAGCTTTTTTGACCTCAAAGCCCGTACTCTTTTTATTCGTGCCATGTTGCTTATTAGAACCCTAATGGGAGAACAAATTTAAAATTCTGTAAACAGAAATGTTCATTGATTCTGAGATCTAAATGCACTAGGGAAGTGCAGCATTTAAAGGAACCCTGTGGTGAATCTGGATATAAAGCCAGGAATTCTTTTTGTAATTGCACAGTTTGTCTGTGTTGGTGTCAGTTTTAATGTTTTATGTCTAGTTTTCTTAAAGCAACATCAACCTGTCCTGAGCTGCCCTATGAGAAAGGGAAATCCACATGTGTTTTAGATGAAGTAGGGTTTTTACCACTCTTTTAGCCTGAAATGCCCTCCAAGGACTAAAGTAAGCTAAAGAATCTTCTAGCTGTAGGGTTGAACAGAGTCCTACATCTGTGTGATTGT
This sequence comes from Galagoides demidoff, assembly GCA_963574575.1. Lineage (NCBI taxonomy): Eukaryota > Metazoa > Chordata > Mammalia > Primates > Galagidae > Galagoides > Galagoides demidoff. The sequence goes on along the minus strand of CAUYQV010027019.1, from coordinate 25,577 downwards.
AAAGACAGAAAATCCAGTAACTCTTTCTTCTATGAAAGTAGAATTAGAAGCAGAGACACAGATATGTGGTTTCCTTATGCAATAGCAGGTCATCATTAAAAAAAGAAAAAGAGTAAAAGGTAAATAAAACTGTTTAAATGTTCTTTGTCAAAAGGCAGTAATTTCTGCAGACAACTGTTCCTCCTTATGAAAGAATAAATAATTATGCTAATGCCAGTTATGCATGGGTACTAAATAAGAAGTCAAGACCTTATACTCGGTATCGAATGACCCAGTGGGAAAATGATATAGTAAATTAGGGTTGTAATTTACTATATGCTTACAGTGTTTCTAAGGTATTTCAATGTATAACTCAGGTTATACAAGAAGCAAGAAGCTCCAAGTTAAATATTCCTCCTTGCCTCCCCTCTCTGCTTCTTTATCTTTTTGTTTCATCTTGCCTGAGCCTCCCCCTGTCTGGAGTGCTCTGAAACTCCTGATGGATCTTCTCAAATACAGAGCAGAGCACGTTAAAGATGGCCTTGCAGTCAACTATTTTATCCAGAAAGCCTAGAAATTTAGAGTATTTATGTCAAGCAAAAATCTTTTGGAACCACTTTAGAGACCCAATTATTTTAGAAGGGTGTTACGAGCTCTCCCAGCTGCCACATCAGAAAAACTTGAAATCTATCATTCACCAAAACTATATTTGACCAGCATTTACTCTTTCTGCTAGTCGCTAATCTTTTAGAAGTTCCTTTTTCATTACTAAATCTATTCATTCACTTCATCTGGGGCAGTCACAAGCATGGATTAGATTAGTGAAAAAGTAGAATGAAAGGAGAAGAAATATGCCCTAAGAGACAGTTTGGAGGCAGAGGACCTTCTCCAGGGTTTACTAGGGAGTAATTCCAGAGCACCACTAAGTTCATAGTAGCTGCCCAGGAAATACTGCTACATGTAGATGTAGAAATGTTTAAAAAGATGAAGAAAAATTTGTCTTAACATAAGAAACTGTGTGTGTAATGATGGTACTTAACCTCGCTGAGCATCACTCCCTCAACTCTAACATGAGAAAGGTTGCATGAGGATTAATCCAGGCACCATATGAAAAGGCTGTGTGATCTTTTTTTTTCATTATCTCTTATAGCATAACTATGTACATTAATGCAATCATGGGGGTACAGTGTGCTGTTTTCATATACATTTTGAAATACTCTCATCAAACTGGTTAACATAACCTTCATGTCATTCTCTTAGTCATTAAGTAAGGCTGTGTGATCTTAAGTGCTGTATGACTCTAAGATCCCTGTTTAGTTCAGCAGTCATCATCAAATCCTGCCTGCTCTGTAACCAGAGCTGTACTAAAAATCAGACAGAAAACCCAGTAAGTACACAGAAAAAGGGGCACTAAAATATGGTAAGCTAACAAGCAGATGTATACAAGCTACTAAAGCAGCACAGATAAGGGAGTACTTGAAACTATTAGGTGGGGTAGGGGACTAAGAAAAGATGCTCTGGAGTGATTTCTTTGATGGCTTTTTTGAAGATTAATTAGAACTTTGCCAGATGGGTAAATGAAAAGATGAACAGGCAGAGGAGTAAACATGCTTTGAGATGTAGTCATAGAACATAGAAGTTCCAAATTACTGGAACAAGACGTGGACAGAGAGTAATCTACAGGAACTAAGCTGTGGCCAGAAGCGGCCAGGCCAACCCTGATAGTATACTCAAAAATAGAAGAGGTATATTCATTTATTGGGGACTTATAATATAACTGGCACTGTGTAGGTACTGGAGATTTTACAGAGACCAAGAAATGGTCCTTACCCTCAAGGGGCTTACTGTTTAGTTGGGGAGTCAAGCAAATAAGCAGTAAATTATGATACCGTGCATGGACGCGTATGGAAAGAGGGGCGTCCTAACTCCCAATCTTAGTCAGAAAAAACTATCCTGAGCACATTATCTGACTTAGACCTGAAGATGAATAGAAACTGGCAGCTGAAGAGGGATGGGAAAGTGTTCGGACTGCAGTCGTCCTTTGGGACTAGGTCATGTTTGTAAACTGTGTTGAATTTGAACATTATTCTGATGACAGAGAGGAGCCATTGAAAGGAAGGCAATACAATCAAAATTTCTTCTGTATTATACAAATAGATTAGAGGCTACAAAACATGAAGCAGAGACATCTGTGCAGAAGCTCTAGAGAAATCTGTCCAGTAGATGGTGGAACCCTGAGTTAAGGTGTGGACAAGAGTGGAAGATGTTCTATTCGGGAAAACAGAGGGATGGATACCCTGAGAAAGAGCTGAGTACACAGGGAGAATTGAAATAGCTTGGAGGTATTGCCTGATCTCCTGAAGTTAATATCAAAAGAAGGTTATGGTAAAAGATAGGTTTTTAAAGACACACATATTTAAATTAAAATTAAATAGTTGTTGAAAAGAATCAAACATTTTTGAGGTATGTAAAGTAAAAAGTGAAGATTTCCTCTAACTTCCTTTGATGTAACTCCTTTGGTTTTTGGGTTTTTTTTTTTTTTTAATTTATTCAGTTCACACACAGAGAGATAGGCATACAGGTTATAAGTTTCCTGTGGTCAGGTCCCTGTTTTTTTGTTTTTGTTTTTATTTTACATGTTCAACATTTATCAAGATACCTGTCAAATAATAGGAGGTCATTCAGTAAAAGTTTATTAAATGAAGTAATGAAAAGTGTATATGAGTAACGGGTTTTTTGTTAATGATATCACACAATATAGATGATATTACATTTGCTTTTTTCACTCAAAAATATATGATAAGCATTATTCTGTATCAGAATGACCACATATCTTTATCTTTTTAGGAAATTTATTTAACTTAGCTCTTTATTGAATAATGTTTACATTATTTTCAAATTTTCATTATTATAGAAATCTTCAATGGATAATCTGGTATGAATATTCATTGCACATTTGTGCTAAATTTTGAATATAGGATTACTTGTCAGAGGTTTGCTTATCTAAAATGTTAAAAAAAAAAAACCCTGCCCTTTCACAAGTTTATATGCATTCTTTAATGTCCTAAGAGATTATAGGGCGTGAGTCTTTTCCCATCCCCTTACCAGCACTGGGTGTTAATCATCTTTAATTTTTGCTAAACTAATGGTTAGCAGTTAGTATTTCATTTTAATTTGTATTTCTGTGTCTTAGTGTGTAGTTTAGTATTTCTTTTTTTTAAAAGTCTGGTATTTTATTTAGAATTTCTTGTTCCAGGTCTCAAGAAAGAGTCACAGCATTCACAAATGTAAGATACAAGTACATATAATCAACAGTTCAGGGATTCCTACTTAAAGATGTATCACAATCTCTTCTTTTAATTATCACAATGATTACTTGTTGTAGTTTAGTATTTTTATTTATTATTTATTTATTTATTGAAACAGAGTATTACTCTGTTGCCCTTAGTATAGTCCTATGGCGTCATAGCTCACACTAACCTCAATCTCTTGGGTTCAAGCAATCCTCTTTCCTCAGCCTCCCAAGTAGCTGGAACTATAGGCACCAGCCACAATGCCTGGCTAATTTTTCTATTTTTAGTTGTTCTGGCTGGTCTTGACTTCCTGAGCTCAAGCAGTCTACCCACCTTATCTTTTTAGAGTGCCAGAATAACAGGTGTGAACCACCGCACCCTGGCCAGTTTAGTATTTTTAAATGAGTTTATTTAGCCATTTATCTTATTAAAGGATAGTTCTTCAGCCAATCAATTCTTTTAGTAGAAAAAGAAATTGAAAAGAAGTCAAATTTCAGAATATCATTTTTAAGATATGCTCTGTAGTTTAGAACCCAGTTCTTCTCTGCCTCACCTCCCCACTTCCTGCCCAAACAGGTGCACACACACTCTCACACACGTACGAGAAAGACACATATCCAAGCCAGGTAACTTCAGTTGTTTGCCTACTGGCCATACAATCACAAGCAAAGCTTTTGTTTGTGTATTCAAAAAGAGAGCTGGGTAATTTACCAAACTCCATTTCGCCTCATTCGAGACCTTATGTTACCTGCTTGCCTTGTCATCAAAACCACTTATAAAACAGATTTTCAGCTAAATTGCTGTTAAATACTTTGTTTCAGTCTGGTACATGTCATAACACCTAGAAAATGCATCACAATCTGGAAATCAGAACTATAGACAAAAACGTTGTCACCCCTCACAGTTTATTTGGGGAGGCAGATCTAAGGGCACGTCTGGCAGCATTATGAACAGCACTGGCACCAAGGGCAACTGTAGGGGGTTAATGGGGACCCTGCATCATTCCTTGCCATGTGCCTGGTGAGTAAACTCTTAGAAGTTTCTGGGAATGGTAGCAAGTGGGGAAAAGGCTGCAACCAACAATCAGTGTCACAAAGTGGGGATGAATAATTTGCTGAGGAGACCGTTGAGACAGATGTTTAATTAGCTGAAGTCACCGTGGATAAATTGGGAGAGGACTGCCTATGCAGAGAGATGCCTTTTTTTCCCTCATCTCTCATGTAACTATTTTTTTTTTTTTTTGTCCTTACCATTTTCTTTTTGAAGACAACATCCTCAGATTGGGGAGGCTAGGGAGAGGTGGGGAGGAAGGTAGAGAGAAAGTACCAAGGTAACGATTTCTATTTGATTATATCTACTCAACACTTAACTGCATTCCAGGTGTTTTTGTACTTAACCTTTACAAAAGACCTTGTGAGATAGGTGTTGTGTGTGTGTGTGTGTGTGTGTGTGTGTGTGTTTATGGTTGAAAAAACTGAGGAGATAGATATATATGAATGGGGGGGAGAGATGCATGCACACTTGTGTGTGTTTCTAATGAGTCATATAAATGAGATTTGAACCCAGATCTTTTGATTTTTGAACCTGGTGTTTTTCCGCTTACTTCATAGCTTCTTTACTTAAAGTGTAAAGTGGGTAAGAGAGCTTTCTAGAGTAAAAGAAATATTCTGTATATTGCTAGAAAATCTATGTATCAACAGGGCTGGAGTCACAAAAGTATATGCATTTGTAAAACTTATCAAGTGGTAAGATTTGTGTGTCATTTTACCTAAAAGTGAAAAAGAGAATCTTAAATGTAGAACTCCAGTTAATGATATGCACACGGAAATGTTTAGGAGCAAATGTCCTGGTGTTCTTAAATTTGAATGCCTTTTTAAAAAACAGATTATTGTATAGGTATGTGATAAAGCAAATATAGTAAAAGGTTAATCGTAGGATCAAAATGATGAGTACATGGGTTTTCAGCATACAGTTCTCTCAACTTTTCTGTGATTTAAAATGCTTACATAAAATGGGGGAGAACTCATAAAAATTAAAAATGTAATTTAGAGTCTAATGGATATTAATATGAATTTCTGAAATTACAAACATCCTTATTGCATAGAAAACATTAATCTTTATTCCTTTTTATAGGATTTTTTAATTATACATTAAGTAACATCTTTGAGGTTACAGCTTCTTCTGTTGACCTATGGTTTTAAGTTGCATATACAATATTATAATTGTTGCTACTCACTGATACTCAAAATTGGCCAGACAATCTGCCAAACACTATTTTTTTAATTATATCTTAATCCTTAAAATAGCTATTTGAATTGAATGTTATTTTCATTTTATAAATGTGAAAACTAAAGTTCAGAGAGGATGCAGGACATGCCAGTGTCATATAGCTAGTAAGTGGGGGAGAGATGTCCAAAGGTGATACTGCTAGTCACTGTGCAGTGCTTCCTCCCACTGGATAAGGGAGGGCTCACAGGCTCACAGCTCTCCCTAGAAAGACCAAATGTCCCAGCTTCATTTGGGGGTAGCAGCCAGACTCAGTGGAATGGGCACAGGCCTTGGGACCCCCCCAGCCCAAGTTCTCAGCCCAGCTATACCTTTTGCAAGCTGTGAAGTTAGGCAAGTCATCAACCCTACTTACCTCATCAATCCCCCTTATTTTTTCTGTACATAGGGATAATAATAATAGCTACCTTGGAGGATGGTTGTTTTGACTAAATACATGAAAAACACTTCGTTCATAGTAAGTGGTCAGTGGATGTCAGCTGGTGTCACCCCTGTTGCAACTCTATGCCAGGCACACCATAAAACCTGGCATTCTGTTTAGGATTTGATTTATTTCCTTTTTTGTCCATATGACTTGGCTTTTGCCTTCACCTTTTGTTTTCCAGTGAAATAAGTCTATAGAAATCTTATACCCTGTGACAGAACGAGCCTTTGAATTATGTTTGAATTTGAATCTACTGGAAGCATCCTTAACTTTGAACAAGGAGAAAACTAGATCCAGAGAGTCAACTCTAGTGAGTTTTTTTTTTTTTTTTTACTAATAACAAAACCCATGCCATAAGGGATGGATTAATGGTCAAAAGGCTCATTCATCATATAGCTTATACAAACAAACTTAAGTTCCTATGCCCAAGACTGTAGAGATAAGGCCAGGCATGTGATGGCTCAAGCCTATAATCCTAACTCTCTGGGAGGCCGAGGTAGATCTCTTGAACTTAGAAATTCGAGACCAGCCAGAGCAAGAGTGAGAACGTGTTTCTGCTAGAAATAGAAAAACTAGCCAGGTATTGTGGCAGGCCACTGTAATCCCAGCTACACAGAAGGCTGAGGCAAGAAGATCACTTGTGCCCAAGAGTTTGAGGTTGCTTATGGGGGGGCACTCGAGGTTAGGGCATCAGAGTGAGACTCTATCTCAAAACAACAAAAAAAGAGATTCTAGAGATAAAGTGAATAAACTATAACTGCCAATCACAAACATATTTGCAAGTGATTTTATAATAAAGAGCCATGTATTAATAGTCTAGTAGCTCACAGAGCCTGTTGCTTCTTATCAAAAACATTTAAAAGAGGAAATATACTTAAATATCAGTATGATTTTTGAGGTAATAATTGTGGGATTATAAACTGAGAGGTTTCGAGTGCTGCAGGTGCCTCTGAAATCTCTCCAGCTTAGGCAAAGAGCCCCAGTCTCCCCCAGAGGAAGCAGGCAGCCCTCTTTCTTTAGCTAGGCTGTTCAAGGGTTTATCCTATTATTAATAGTAGCTGTAAGGAAAACTTTTCTGGGAGAACTCCTTCTAAGGCTGCCTTTAGCTACTTTTTGTGAAAAGTCCCCTCCTGCTTTAGAAGAGTTACCCCACAGAAGACGCCTCCAAAGACCAGCGAGGGACCTGAGACACCCACCTCCTATTCCACCGCTGGCAGATCCCTGACACTGGAGCCCTTTCCTCCCCATAAACAATTTAAAAGGCAGTTTTAACAACTGAGGGAATAACTTTGCATAAAGAGTTTTCCTTTTTGAGTCAATTACAAATAGCAGTACTTTCTGCTGCATATGTGCAGTAGCTTTAAGTGCATTAAGAAAAGAAGAAGAAGAAAAATGGCTAGTCAGTGAGGTTATTTCTTTTTCTGCCTTACAATGATAATAATGTCCAGAGACAAAGGTAACTTAAAATTGGGGAAATGGCATTGGATTAGCACTGTGAGGCAGGTCTGGAGAGGACATATCGGCATCTACCTCTCTGGTTACCTAGCTACTAATCACGGTATGGCAGTCAGCCAGGTGTGGAGATTTGACTGTGTCATCGAACCAATTTTTCAAACCGAAAGTCAGTGAGATGTGATTAAAGCCCAAGTGCTGCAGAAGATACGAGGTAGTCTATTGGAACTCCTCAATCTTCCCAGAAACTGTCACCACATAATCATAGAAATATCAAATCATAGCAAAACTTCAGCTTTCCTTTTTTTAATGCACACTACATTTAATAGCAGAACAATGTAAATTAAGATAAAGTGTTTTTTAGGTTTAAAAAACCATGAGGGTCAGGCAGATCTCTCAGGTACAGCATATCTGAAACCAAACTTGCCATTCAATAAATGTTTATAAAGTCTCCACTGTATTCCAGGCAGTGAATAAGAATGACAGTTGCCTGTTCGCAGAGAGCTGACACTAATGGGGGAGATGACCAATGAAAGGCAAACCAGGCTCGGCACCTGTAACACAGTGGTTATGATGCCAGCCACATGCATTGAGGTTGGCGGGTTCGAACCCGGCCCAGGCCAGCTAAACAACAATGTCAACTACAACAACAACAACAAAAAAAAAAAAAATAGCCAGGCTTTGTGGCAGGTACCTGTAGTCCCAGCTACTTGGGAGGCTGAGACAAGAGAATCTCGTAAGCCCAGGAGTTTGAGATTGCTATGAGCTGCGACATCACCGTACTCTACCGAGGGTGACATAGTGAGACTCTGTCTCAAAAAAAAAAGAAAGGTAAACCAATAAGACACTTCTGACAGGGATTCTTGCTTCCAACTTTTATAAGTCCTTCAATTTGCTGACAGAAAAGACTTCCTTGAGTCCCTGAGTTTGTGAGTTCCCCTCCTGAAGAGAGTGTCTCTTGTCCCCTACATCAGCCATTACCTTCGTCTTTCCATTTGTTTCCATACATCTACTATCAGGGTACCAACACCACTCCTCATGGAAGGAGAAGTGAAGAGGGTAACAAGGGCTGGATAAATTCAAGAGCAGCAGGTGACTCCATCTGGATCAACAGAAACAAGCCATGTCTCAGCCTTGGAAGCTGCTAGAGGGAATAGTATCCCTCAGCCACTTGGTCCTGTGGCAAAGATGCCACGGTCCCCAGTCAGTTCCTAACACACTGGTCTTACTAGGGTGAGTACTTGTAAAAGAAAAGGATGAGAGGTCTTCCTGTTCCTTGGGGAGAGGGATACTGAGTTGTGATTTGAGTGAATGAAAGCTCCTATGGGAAGGCTCTGGCTTCCTTGTGGTTTACCAGCACCACAGTTGGCCCAGAGTTGGTGGCTGACACATTGTGTGGAATGAAAGGCAATCCAGGGCACGTAGCTGCTTCACTCCCCACTAGCCTGAGCCACTGCTTTCTGTTTGGCAGCAGACTCACTGTTCTTGGATTGTCAGAGATCAAACTCCCTCAGAGAATTCATCAGATGAAAATGTAAATGTCTTAGCAATGAAATTGGTATCAGTTGAAATTAGTGTTGCCGCCCAGGTTTCCATAATGATACAGATCTCTCAGGAGTCCTTGGGAGCCAGAGGAGTATGTACACCAAAAACAGTTATTTTAAGCATCAGTAGTCAAGAAAGGGTGCCCAGCTGGAGGAAGCCCGTGTACACACTGTATTAGAAAAAAAAGTATAGCAAACTCACTTTCCAAAGGGGGTCTGTGTGTGAAAGAAGGGAAAGGGCCTCCACTGTATCCTCATCCTCTAAGGTGAAAGTTAATAGATACTGTCTGTCTGATTTATTTTTTTAAGAGTCTTATTTTGTCACCCTGAATAGAATGCCATGGCATCATAATTCACAGCTACCTCATACTCTTGGGCCCAAGCGATCTTCTTGCTTCAGTTTCCCAAGCAGCTAGGACTAGGGGCACCTGCCACAGCACCTGGCTATTTTTAGAGATGGAGTCTTGCTCTTGCTCAGGCTGGTCTTGAACTCCTAAGTTCAGATAATCCACCTACTTGGCCTTCCAGAGTGCTAGGATTATAGGTGTAAGCCAAGGTACTTGGCTGATATTCTCTGATAGTGATAATAATTGTTAAAAATACCTAATAAGAATGCTAATAAAAAATATGAAGGTGAATACCAAAAGAAATCACCAACAACAGCTTAACTAATTGCCTATAAGGAGGGACTCAGGAATGGACCAGATTTCTTTGTTCATCATAAGACTTACAGCATTATTTACTTTTATTTTTTATTTATTTATTTATTTAATTTTTTGAGACAGAGCCTCAAGCTATCCCCCTGGGTAGAGTGCCATGGCATCACAGCTCATAGCAACCTCCAACTCCTGGGCTCAAGCGAGTCTCCTGCCTCCGCCTCCCAAGTAGCTGGGACCACAGGCGCCCGCCACAAGTCCGGCCATTTTTTGGTTGCAGCAATCATTGTTGTTTGGCGGGCGCAGGCTGGGGATTTGAACCCGCCACCTTAGGTGTACGTTGCTGGCGCCTTAGCCAATTGAGCCACAGGCGCCGAGCCTGTATTCCTTTTCTGTTGTCCAGAAAGCTCTACCAAGGCTTCTGTGTATCTTAACTGTTAAAAGGAGAACTGTTCTTTGTCAGGTCCAACTGGAAACCAGGCATCTCTCACTCTTCCTTGTGCCATCGTACTTCTGGGTTAGAGAGTCCTTTCAAAGACCCATAGCTAACTGCGGTTATGAAGATGTATACAAATTGCCTAGAAATAGCAGTTAGTCTGGGAATGGACATATATACACATAGTAAGTAATTCATCTTTTAGATAGCAGCTGCCACCACCATGTTCAACCATGTCTGGCTTGATCACTTTATCTAAAGGCTACCCTAGACTTAACTTATAAAGGAAGTACCTTGTTGAGTTAGAATAGTGTTGATGAAATACAGTGGGTAATAGAGTACTTCAGCCACTTTAGTGGCTTCCATGGCACAGGGCAGAAGTGATAGGAATCTAGGTGATGTGTGTGAAATATATTCAGCAATCTTAGATGTGATTAGGTGTCAGACCAGGTATTCCTTGCCCTACTTACAGATTCTCTCAATCTTTGTCGTGCACTACAAAGCACTGGAGAACTTTTGATGGAAATTCACACCTTCAAGGACCCTGAAGTTTAATTCATATTAGATTACAAAGCTAAGTTTGACCTGACTTTTTTGAACCAAGCTTTGTCTACCTTGATCCACCCTCTGATTATATGAAGGTTGCCACCCTCTGGTGAATAACAACCTGGTAATGGCAGTTGCTTCTTTTACAGAAAGGCGAGAGGACCTTCGAGGAGGATTTATGCTTTGCTTTTTGGATGATGGAGCAGGAATGGATCCGAGTAAGTGATGAGATGATTGTTTCTTTGGGGGAGGAGGTAACCATTTTAACGAAATACTGATTATGTGAATTTTTCTTTGTTATTGTTGCCTCATTCTTGTCACTAAACATCCACCTGGGGAGTAAGAAATCTGTTGCAACATCTCAAGCTTACTTCTGCTAATGTATTTGCTGGGGCTTGTCCTAACATGGGTGATAGAATTTGAGTGGCACCTTGAAGTCAGTCAGATTACCTGTTTCTTAACATTGGATTTATCAGCTTGCTCAAACATCTTGGAGCCAGAACTACAGAGGACTCCCTCCTATTTACCATATTGTAGTAACAGAACACAGGTCACAGTTAGGGAAGTACGACAGGCCAGGCAAACCTTACCTCCATTTGCTTCATGGCTATGAATTTTCTTGGAGAGAGATTTTCGGTGGACAACACAGCCCTGCTTGGATTTAATAAGGCTTAGACCTTTGATTTTAAGGGGCCTGGAAAAGAAAGGTAAACTTTTTATTTTCTCTTGTGTCTATCATTTCAGGTGATGCTGCCAGTGTGATCCAGTTTGGGAAGTCGGCCAAACGAACTCCTGAATCCACCCAGATTGGGCAGTATGGGAATGGGTTAAAATCGTAGGTATAATAGCAGCCTGCCACAGTGCATAAAATCCAGTGATGATCTCCTCCTTGTCCTTCCATGACTGTAACTGGAAGAGCAGGGCAGTCAGAAAAGAGTGGTGGTTTGGGAGTAGCTTACCAACTGTTGTCTGGCTGAGTTTGCTGCACAGATTGAAAGTATGAAGGTCCAAAACCAATTAGGGCAGGAGAGGCCGTAGGTTTCTCCTGGCATTGTATCTCTCCTATTAAAAATTCTTATTTTTATCCTGTAATTGAGGATGGGAGTGGTACTTTTATGGGGTTGGGCTGTGTCTGAGATGATGAGGGAGTCTCCTCATAGTACAGTAGTGTCCCCAAGTATTTGTTGTATGTCATGCTTTGTGCCAGGCACTGGGGACCCAGAGTATGTAGGAGAGATAACAGGCCCTCTGTCCCTAGAAGTCTCTGTCTTCATGCACATGTCCTATAAGGCCTTATAGCAGGAACCTATCTGATGTCTTCAGCTCACTTGGGACTTCTTTTCTTATTTTCTTAGCCTTAGTTCCTACTTGTTTAGTGTTTGGAATGTGTTGTTCTGGTTTTGAGTGAAGCCCTAAGAGAAAGAATTCTATTTCTGAAATGCTCACTTCCAGCTGTACATACCTTTGGATAGAATAAGATTTAGTGGACTTGGAGTTTGTGTGAATGGAATTATGAGTCATGATTCCAGGCTTGCTGTGGAAACTTGTTGTTTTGTTTGAGAGATGGCAGTGGTTTGATCAGTTACCTGCATCAGTTGGGCCTCACGTGCAGTGTGCTTTGGGTGTGTGGAGAAGAAAGAGAGTGCTTCTAAAGAAATCAGGGACCTGATACCTGGACTTTGTGATTTGTCTCTCAAGATGGAAACCAAATGGTAATAATGAGTACTTATTAGTTAATAATTAATACTGAGTACTTACAGTACACAGTGTGCCAGGCACTGTGCTAATATCTTTACATTTTATCTACATCTTATTTAATCTTCTTTAAGAGGTATGGGTACTAATCTTATTTTCAGATAAACTTGAGGTTTATGGGGTAAAGTGACTTGCCCAAAGATGTGAAGATGCATTTGTGTAGAGGCAGATATGCAAACCAGGTCTTTCTGGTTGCAAAACGGAGCTGCTGTTCCTTTCACTACAACCAGACAAGCTGAGGTTCACATCTTGCCTCAGCCACTTAATTACTTTTGCTCCTTAGTTTCCTCCTTTTTAGATTGATATTATGATTCATACCAAATGAGTTAAGGATTGTATACTATCATTGCTGTGAGAACCTAGCTTCTGGCTTATTTTATTTCCCATTTTTAAATTTTAACATGGCAAATTCCTGTCCTGTTTCAGTGGGTCTAGGAACCTGTATTTTTTTTTTTTTTTTTTTACTGATGAGATGGATCACCTCTAATCACAGATAAATCACATGGGCTGATTCTGATGCATGTGATCTAGGTTCCCACTAACCAAAGACCCCTAGAGTCAGTGGAATCCTGACTTATTTTCTGGATTGTAGGAAAGCTCTGCCTCTGACCTGATACTGTTAGTTCTGTGGCCTTAGGCAAGCCATTTCACCTATTTCTTAATTTATAAAATGGAGTTCTAATCTCTGACATTCCCCCTTACTGAGTGGGGTTCAGGAGCAAATGAAATGTGACTCTGAAAGTGCTTAGAAGATTGGGAAGCAAAGTGCAGAAGTTGAGAGAGTTGTCATTAGCATATTTTAGTAGAAGACATTTGTGAAGGGCCCATTGAGATGGAACCATCTAGAGTTCAGAATAGAGAATATAATCATTTTGTAACCAATTCAGAAGTCGTAAAAGAATGCAGAAGGAGGTAATTTGTGGTGAGAGTAGGGCTGAGAAACAGGGAAGCTAGCAGAGAGTTGGTGTTTGGGGTTCTTGCTACTCAGGCTGTAATGTCAGGATAAAAGAGAGAGGCACAGCAAAGGAACAAAGCAAGGTTTTGCAGATTAGGACCAGTGCAAGCTTTGACAGAAGGTGAGATAGTATGCCTCATTTTGCTACCCCTAAGCTTTAGGGAAGAAGGAGTAGGACTGGACTGTGAAATAATCATATGAGGGAGCATTGCCAGCACTTTGGGTACTGGAGGAGGAGAAATGACTTGGCAGCCCCCAGGGCATCTCTGGATAGTGTCCTGGGAATTTCCTTAGTGTTTGGGGAAATGGGGCATGACATTCATTTGTGTGCTTGGCATGCCAGTTTAGTTTTATTTGTACATAAAAAAGACTAATGAGCCTTCTCACCTCCATCATCTCCCTGTGGTGTTATCAAGACTAATGAGATAATGGCCACAAAGCCCAGAAGCTGCTCAGAAGAAAGGAGCTAAGCAGCCCCATTGTTCGGTGGGCAGTCCTCCTGCTGGTGCTTCATGCTTCTGGGCTGCTCTGGGCTGCCTGGAAAGGCCTGCCTGCTGCTTACATGGTTTAATGTGGCCAGAGGAAGGAAGCGGTTGATTCAATTCTGACTTTACCTCATGGACTTTGGCCTTAAGGCCTTAAGAAAATGGAGGCATCAAAAAGCAAGGTTCTGCCTGTGTCATAATGAGCTTGAGGTGGTAAAACTGGAGATGGCTATAGTTGTTGGGCATGAGCTAATTACAGGTTTCCCTGAATCCTGTGGTCAAGAATTATATTTTGTTAGCCCTAATGTTTTGCTGAGCCTTGGGTTCATACTGTGTTTTTGAGGACGTGTAAGTACAGGCACTAGACTGTTTGATGGTGCTAATATATTTGGTGAGTGGACAGAGGGAAGTTTGTGTCAGTGAAGAAAGGACAGGATGGGAACTGGGTATGGTCAATATGGAAAATGATGTGTTGAAAGTATTAGCTACTGGAATAAAGTCTGATGGTGGCACAGGGCATAGTGACCTTCATGTGGCTTGGATGAACATGGAGCTTGAGGATGATAGTTACTTGTTAGTGTTGGCAACAGGCTGTAAGTGAGACTAACATGAGGGTAGTGCTTTGCAGTGAATGTGCCTTAGAAGGGTGGTGAGAGAGTCCTGTATGGTGGCTAAGTGTGGTCAAGCAGGGAGTAGGTAAAGACTAAGGAATTAACAGGCCAGTGGAAAAGTAGAGCAAAGAGTGTTGGAGGGGTGGAGAGGGAACAAAAGGCTGTGGCACTCAGCTCAGACTTCTGGAACCTTAGGGGGGCTTTAGGAGAGTCCCCCAAGAGTAGTTTCAATAATATCCAGTATGAATTTATAATACCAGTTCATTTCTTTGTTTTTTCTTTCTTTCTTTCTTTTTTTTTTTTTGAGACAGAGTTTTATTCTCTTACCCTGGATATAGTGCCGTGGCATCATAGCTGACAGCAACCTCAGTCTCTTGGGCTCAAGTGATCCTCTTGCTTCAGTCTTCCAAGTAGCTGGGACTGCAGGCACCCACCACAACACCTGTATAGTTATACTTTTTTTTTTTTTTTTTTAAAGTAAAGGTGGGGTCTCACTCTTGCTCAGGCTGGTGTTGAACTCCTGAACTCAAGCGATTCACCCATTTTGGCCTCCCAGAGTGCTAGGATTACAGGAGTGAGCCAGTGTGCCCACCTATTCTACTTCAGATGAGCTTTGGAATCCCTGGGAGAATAATCTGTTCTTCTTCCCTTTTAGGGGCTCAATGCGCATTGGGAAGGATTTTATTCTCTTCACCAAGAAAGAGGACACCATGACTTGCCTCTTCCTGTCTCGCACCTTTCATGAAGAAGAGGGGATTGATGAAGTAGGTTCCACTCAGTGTGGTCTGAATCCCACTCCACATTTCCTGGGTCTGCCTAGGCTGCTTTCACAGGCATTTTGCAATGCTAGACTCTTTGGGGTGCTGCAGGCCTAGAGTATGTGCCCCTGTTTTATAATTAGCTGGTTGCATGAATTGGTTGAAAAGCAGAATCTCAAAGTACTTTGGTGAACAGCTATCCTGTTCCTGTGTATGAGACCATAAAGTGGCAGGACTTAAGAGTTGGATTTGTAGCTCCCCTAGATCTGCAGCTGAATTCTATATGTCAGGGGGATGTTATCATATAGAGTTGTCTTATCAGGGAGTATTTGGGCTTCCCTGTATGTTTCTATGAATGCATTTTCCTTTTGAGGAAATGTGTTGCTTTAACTGCCTATGTCAGAAGCCACAAATCTGATACCTACAGAGTCTGAGCAAGTTGTGAAGCAGGTGAGCATGTGGAAAATGGCAGCTAAAATGGCAGCTTTGGATTTCATGTGGGGAGTGCCAGCTATCCAACTCCAGTGATCTTTGGTATGCTGCAAGCAAGAGTTAACAAATCCAGAATATTTTGCTTTTAAAACATGTTGGCAATTAACCTTGTAAGCTAAATATATGATAAGATGATTCTTTTGTGGCCTGATGGCTCAAATATCTGTAGAGCTGTTTCTGGTGAGGTCTGTGCCCCCTTTCTTGGGGGACTTAGAAAAGTTCTGTGGTCTGCCCAGTCTTAGACCAGATTCTTATATCCTTTCGTATGTGAGAAATGGAGGCCAGGGCTTGAGAGAGAGCTGCAGGCGAAGAGGTTCTGTATAAAGAATTTTTTTTTTTTTAAAAGAAATTCATGGCTGTTACATAGTAGATGAATTCAAACTAAGCCTAAATCCATAGCAAACCAGTTTACGCTGGGAGTGGCAGGCTGTCTTCTCCTTCCATCTTTTTTTTTTTCTTTTGAGACAGAGTCTCACTGTTGCCATCTGTAGAGTTCTATGGTGTCACAGCTCACAGCAACCTCAAGATTGGGCTTAAGATTCTCTTGCCTCAGCCTCCCAAGTAGCTGAGACTGCAGGCATCCACCACTGCGCCCAGCAGCTATTTTGTTGTTGTTGTTGTCGTCATTGTTGGTTAGTAGCCCCGGGCTGGGTTCAGGCTAGGTTCCAACCCACCAGTGCTGGTGTATGTGGCTGGTACCCTAACTACTGAGCTATGGGTGCCAAGCCATTCTCCTTCCATCTTTACTTAGCAAGCCAAGTGGGTTTGCCTTTTTAGTTTGGTATGCAGTTCATTCAGTGTACTCTAAGTGAGAGAAGTGCTGCAGCTGTAAAAAGCAGGCTTGAGAGAAGGTAAGACTAAAAATGGAGTTTGGGATGGAGTTTTCAAGAATGTTTCCTGATGAAGGAATGAAGGTGAGAGAAGCGTGTTTAAGTCAGGAGAAGCCACTTGTTTAAAGTCCTATGGACTATAGTAGGGGAGTTGGCAATAGGGCCACCTGAAATAAGTACTGGCCTCTGGAGAGCAGGGAGAGGCAGGTTAAGCTTGACCTTAGGGCCTCATGGAGTGTGTGGGACTTTATAAGGGTATGTCAGTATCAGATTTTCTTTTTAAAAAGTCCTAAGTGGTCATTATGTGGTGATTGGATTGGAAGGGAGGTTCAGTTGAGAGGATCAGGCCATGTAGAACTTGATGAGACTTGCAGTTGGGATGTGAAAGGGATAGATGGAGTCATCTCTTTGGGATTTAATACCCCTCAGGTTTGGTGATTGGTCAGTGGAGGCGGAAAAGAGGAAGAAAAATGTCGTATGGGTGACTCGCAGCTTCTGCTGTAGATAGAGTTGGGGGGGAGGGGATGTGTAGCTGCCTGGACTGGGGAAGAATGGAAGAGGGGCAGTGTGGAGGGCCTTTTTTAGATCTGAGCCTAAATCATAGCAACAAATTCATGCTGAGAGTGGCTGGCTATCTTTACCTTCTTTCTTTACTTGGCAAGCCAGTAGTTTTACTAAGTGTTAAGTTTCTTCTGGATGAGCAAAGTGAAGTCTGGGTCTGGAGTTTGGGGAAAGGTCTGGGCTCTAGCATTCTTGGCAACAACTGAGGTCACTTAAAAGAGAGAATAGAGTGAGAAGAGAATCTAGAACCTAGGACATGTCAACATCTAAAGGGAAGGAAGAGGAGAAGGTAGCAAAGGAGACAGAGAGGTGGCCTGAAAGGAGAACCAGATGAGTGGTGTTACTGTAGATAAAGGAGAAGTTTCCAGTAGGAGGGATGAGTGCCTATGGGAGTGAAGACCCGTAGTACACAGTGATGCCATTGTCACCTGGGTCTGCAGTTAAGAATGGAGGTGTAGAGAGAGGTATAGGTTCACAACACAAGGGGAACTTGATTTGCCTGGTGGAGAACTAGGTTGAGATTTTTTTCCTTACTTGGTGCTAGATGGTCACTATTTCAGATTGTACTCTGTTGTGGACTCAGCCAAGATTTCAAAATAAAATCATTTTCAACTGAGGAGGAATGTGTCCAAACCAGCCTGAGGGTTGAATACTTTAGCACAAAGCTTCTTAGAAACCAGTTCTGAGCAAAATGCCTCAGAATTCTTAACAGTTGCTCACCAGAGTACTTAAGATACAGAATCCCTTTTTCTATACCATTTGTTTTGAACCCCTGAGATACCTGGATTGGTTTGTTTTTCTGGGGGAATCCCTTCAGTCAGCTGTGCAAGGCCCTGTAAGGGCGGCTGGCTCAGGGACAGTGGGAGGAATACAGTGAAGCCTTTGGGGGCATTTGAGGTTGGGTTTTGAAAAACAGTAGGATTTTTAAAAACATTATTTAGATGCTATTTAAAGTTAAATTCCATGTGTATGTATGGAAGAGTGTATTAAAATATATGTACATTTGAGAGGATAAGTATAAAGGCAACATCCATGTCACCTCCATCAAGGACTGATGTTAGAAGTTCTTTGTGCCATAATCAGCTGTATTCCTCATTGCAGCCCTGAAGGAACCACCTTCAGGTAACTTTTGTGAAGATCATTTCTTTTTTTTTCTCTGTAGTCAGTCACGTGTGTATGCATTCTTAATAGTTTAGTTTTGCCTATTTATGGATTTTATAGAAATGAACTCATACTATAGAATTTTTTCTGTCTTGTTTTATGTAACATCGTGTTTATGAGATTCTTCCATGTTGATGCTAGTAGCTGTTAGTTTGCTTATTTTCATCACTGTATAACGTATTCCATTGTGCAGTTTCATTTAGCTACTCTAGAGTGGATATTTGGGTTATTTTTATGCATATTTACTAGTACATATATACAAAAATTTATCCTAGGGTATATATATGTAGGAGCAGAATTGCTGAGTTGTAGGTTATGTTATATATATCTTCACATTCACTAGGTAATTACAAATATATTTTCCCAAGTGGTAAGGGAATTTTTGCCAAATTAAGGAAATGACTGACTATATTCCATACAGGGAACTTATTACATAGAGACCTCAATGGCATAAACCAGCATGTCCTGAAGGAAATAGTGATAGATAGCTGGGTCTTGGAAAGAACAGAAGCCACAGAGCCTCTGATGCTAGGCTGTGGAGCTTGGGCCTCACCTTGGGCCAGTGTGGAGCCACTATGGGGAGGGACAAAATGGAGGCACATTTCTGGGAAAGGCTGTTCTGGGGCCTCCCTAAAGTGTCTGCTTGTGCTTACTCTAAAGGTGATAGTCCCATTGCCTACCTGGAATGCTCAGACCCGGGAACCTGTCACAGACAATGTGGAGAAGTTTGCCATCGAGACAGAACTTATCTATAAGTACTCTCCCTTTCGCAATGAGGAGGAAGTAATGACCCAGTTCATGAAGATTCCTGGGGACAGTGGTAAGTAGGCTTTGAGCCTGCATTCCCTAGAACCCTGGAGGCTTTCTGTGGAGCCATGAGTGGTGTGGGGATGGGGAGGAGTTTCCTGGCATGATGAAAGGAGGATGTCTATTCCCTAGGAACACTGGTGATCATCTTTAATCTCAAACTCATGGATAATGGAGAGCCAGAACTAGACATAATCTCAAATCCAAGAGATATCCAGATGGCAGAGACCTCTCCAGAGGGCACGTAAGTGTGACTAGGAAGGGAGGGAGGCCCTAGAACTGGTGTTCATTCTCTCAAGAGGTGACTTCAAGGAAAGAGGGGGGAAGTCATTACTTGGATTTCTCTAGGTGTCATTGTTGGAGTTGATGGAGCAAAGAGCTCCATGTTGTCTTGTTACAAGGCATAGGGATGACTAGAAGGGTGGTAGATCCTCAGCTAAAAGATTAATCTTATTCTGCTCTAACCCCTTAATTTGACAGAAGAAACCGAGGCCTAGAGTGAGGAGAGGAATTGCCCAGGATTCCATGTGGGCAGTGGTAGGGCCAGGTCAGGTGTTGGGCAGGGGCCCTGTTCCTAGCACAGGAACATTAGAAAAATCAGAATGTGGTACCCACCTGTGGTACACATCCCCTCAGGGTGGCAAGAGAAGCAGAGACATGAGATGGGAGGGTGGAAGGCCTATAGAGAGAATGGTGTGTCCTTGGTCAGGCTTTTTGTGGAGCAGGTGATTGCACTTCTTTATTCTGCTGCCTCCAGGAAGCCAGAGCGGCGCTCATTCCGTGCCTATGCTGCTGTGCTCTATATTGATCCCCGGATGAGGATCTTCATCCATGGGCATAAGGTGCAGACCAAGAGGCTCTCCTGCTGCCTGTACAAACCCAGGTAGGGGCTTGCACACCTGGCCCATGGGCTGAGGATGTGGCCATGTTTCTCTGGGGCATTGTTGGAGGAATGCTGTATGAGAGGCTTCTGATAGTGCTATGTTTGGGCCTTTAAATGCTTCCTGGGACTGATCACATAATCACTTCTGAATCCTGAGGTAGGAACAGAGGTGGCTGGCAGGCTGGTGAACTAAGCTCATTGAATGTGAGTGCCTCTGTGACAAGGAGGGTGTCTTGGGAGTGGCATAGTGACCTGAGTCTCAGCTTCAGAGGCCGAGGGTCGAGAGGCCTTTAGATACCACACAGGAAAGCGAAGGCCCCAGCTTACTACAGCAGTTTGTTCCTCCTATGGAAGTAGTGACACCCCTGGTGAGTGAGATTGCCTATCAAAGACAGTAGGAGGCCAGAGCAAGTGAAACAGGAACTGGATCTTTTTGCTAAAGTAAGCTTGGATTAGTCTCATCAGAAAGGGCTGGCCCAGCTTGGGAGGAGGCAGGAAGGCAGGATTCTCTTCTTGAGCTTAGGTTGGCTGCCTGCCCTGGTGCTGCCTGGGCCCTCAGGTTGATTTTTCCACTATTTAGGATGTACAAGTACACGTCAAGCCGTTTCAAGACGCGTGCAGAGCAGGAGGTGAAGAAAGCAGAGCACGTAGCAAGGATTGGTAATGCCACTCCCTGTGTAGGTGGAGGGCCGGGGTGGAGGTCATTTGGGGAACACTGCTTGTGGCCAAAGCAGTGATCCAGGAAAAGCCTTTGTTCACCATCTGGAGATAAGGTTTTCTCCCGAACCATGGTCTGGTTCCTTTTCAACCCCTTCCTGCACATACCACCCCTCTCAGTACTTTTTCTCTCTAAACTCTTTCTTTTCAGCCATTTATAGGGTCTTATCTAAAAGTGTCAACTCTGTGGCTTGCCCAGAGTGAAGAATCCCACAATGTCCTCTGGCCTAAATACTGAGGATTTAAATCTGATTGCCTTGGGTAATTTTCCCCATGACAGTATTTATAGCATGTATGTTTATAGCATTAAAAAAACTAACACGCATCCTACTCGTTAAGCAGTTATCATTTACTTTTTTTTTCCAGATTAATATGAGGGTACAAACAATGAGGTTACAATATTTGCATTTGTTAGGTAAAGCCCTTGTTGTAGTGGGCATTTTTTGAGCTGTTGTGATTTGTTTCAAGAGTTTGAAAAACAAGTGAGGTTTTCCTTGGTGCCTCTATGGTAGGTTTGGATGCCACATTTTCCTTCTTGAATGAACTCTGCAGTCTGGGTTCAGAGGCTGTCCTGTGTTGCTTATTAGCCATAGCTCCTGTAGCCTACCTATTTTTTGACAGCCCCTTGGGGATCTGGAGGGCCACATGGCCTTGAGGCGACAGGTTTCTCACCCCTGGCACATATTACTACTTCTTTTTTTTTTTTTAAGACAGAGTCTCAAGTTGTTGCCCTGGGTAGAGTGCTGTGGTATCACAGCTCAAACTTTTGTACTTAAGTAATTCTCTTGCCTCAGCCTTCCAAGTAGCTGGGACTAGAGGTGCCTGCCACAAAGCCTGGCTATTTTTTGGTTGTAGTTGTCATTGTTGTTTGGCAGGGCTGGATTCGAACCCGCCAGCTCTGGTGTATGTGACTGGCGCTCTAGCCTCTGAGCTACAGGCACTGAGCCCCTGGCACACACTTCCTTGTCCAGCAGGAACGGCACTGTGGATCCAGGAGGGGTGACAGAGAGTTTTGAACCTTTGCATTCCTCATCATGGTTTCTTCTGGGTTTCAGCTGAAGAGAAGGCACGGGAGGCAGAGAGCAAAGCTCGGACATTAGAACTGCGCCTAGGTGGAGACCTCACTCGGGACTCTAGGGTAAGGCCCTGGACAGGGCATAAGGTAGCTATGCTCTAGCATTTCTGGCATTAGGAGTCCATGCCATGAAAACTTGAATAAGTGAAACAAAACTTTTCTTTTTATCACCAGTGAAGGTTGGTTGTTATAGAAGTAAATTGCCAGGTGTGGTTTTGCATCCATTTGAGTTAAAGTGAGAAGTTTTATGTGTAATGTTGTAATATTACTGGCTGTGGCCTAGAACTCATCCTCCTCTCACCACATGTTGACGTATGTGTCCAGGTGATGTTGCGACAGGTGCAGAACACAGCTATCACCCTGCGCAGAGAAGCTGATGTCAAGAAGAGGATCAAGGAGGCCAAGCAGCGGTGAGCATCCGGGATGTCCTTTGTTTGGCCTTTTAAAATTGTGTGACGTTTGTATTGATTCTTAGTAGTTTGCTATCCTGTCACCAAAACTGCTTTTAAAAAGTCATTAATGTGACCCCAAATGCTTGTTAAATGCCTTTTGCAGAAAAGAAGTCTTAACCCTAAATTCTCAGCTCTTTGCCAAGTTAGGAAAAGGCAGAGCAGAGTGTGCACTTGAACACCAGATCATTCTCACTGGCACTGTCTCACTTTTTTCCCCCTTTTAATTTCTTTTCATCCCTTTCTTTTTTCTTTTTCTTTTCTTTTTTTTTTTTTTTTTGAGACAGAGTCTCACTAAGTTGCCCTGGGTAGAGCGCTATGGCATCACAGCTCACAGCAACCTCAAACTTTTGGGCTTAAGCAATTCTTTTACCTCAGCCTCCCAAGCAGCTGGCTTACAGGTGCCTGGCACAATGTCCAGCTATTTTTTTTTGTTGTTGTTATAGTTGTTTAGCTGGCCTGGGCTGGGTTTGAACCCTCCACCCTCTGTGTGTTTGGCTGGTGCCGTAACTGCTGTGCTACGGGCGCCAAGCCATCCTTTTCTTTTCATTTAAAGGGTACATAAAATGATCATATAGAATTTGAAAAATATAAAACATTTAAGAAATAAAAATATAAAATTCCATTATACTTCTATCACTTGATAACTTAATTTTTTGTTCCATATACATGGAAAACATATTCATTTTCCCCTCACTGGTTATGGGTGTGGAATAATGCTGTAGATTGAGTTTTGCATACTTTTTTTTTTTAAAGTATAGAATGAGTATTTGTCTTAGGTTACTAAATTATCCTGTCCCATCTACATGTCTGGAGCCTCTCAAGACCGGGGCTTGAATTACTGTCATGGCTCTTGCCCTTGCTGCAGGCATGTGTTTTGGGTTTTTCCTAAGTCAGTCTCCTGCTCATCCATCTGCTTTTCAGCTTTCAAGATTTTGTTGACATTACTCACATGATGATGTCTTATCTCGTATCTTTATTGTTCTTGTGAATTTTGGCTTTAAAAAAAAAATAACTAATTTACTGTTCCCTTAGTGGAGTTTTGGGAATGGTATGAAGGTAACCTTGCGTTTATTCCACTGTTTATGTTTGTAGCAGCTTCACAGTAACTCATTTATACCTCACCCTCTCTCTGTTTTGTTCCTGAAAAAATAAAGTCATGTGTTTTTAGTTAGGGATGCATAGAGTCAGGGTACAGCAGATATCCCTGTCAAGTCTAATAGAGGTTACACATTGAATAAAGATGCAAATCTTTGTTTAACAGGTCTCAAGTTTAAGCTTAAGAGCTTAAGGTTAACATATCTTATAGCCCCTGGTTTTTGTGTGCTAATAGGTAGATTTGCTTGATTTTTTTGTTTTGTTTTGTTTTTTATTTTTTGTTTTTGGTCTTAGAGCACTTAAAGAACCTAAGGAACTGAATTTCATTTTTGGGGTGAACATTGAACACCGGGACCTTGATGGCATGTTCATCTACAACTGTAGCCGCCTGATCAAGATGTATGAGAAAGTGGGCCCACAGCTGGAAGGGGGCATGTGAGTACTGCCCAAGGAGAGTTTTCCAGCCCAAGATGGATAGCAGGAGGCTGGCCAGTGGAGGATAGAGCTGTATTCTTTTTCTCCCTGCAGGGCCTGTGGTGGAGTTGTTGGGGTTGTTGATGTGCCCTATCTGGTTCTGGAGCCTACACACAACAAGCAGGACTTTGCTGATGCCAAGGAGTACCGACACCTACTGCGAGCTATGGGGGAGCACCTGGCGCAGTACTGGAAGGATATTGCTATTGGTAATGGGGCTGGGCTGCTGGGCCTCTGCTCTTTGTCTTCATCTGAATTTAGGAAGAGAAAGAGACTGGCTTCTAATGTGATGTTTGTGTGCTTGTCTTCCAGCCCAGCGGGGTATCATCAAATTCTGGGATGAATTTGGCTACCTCTCTGCCAATTGGAACCAACCCCCATCCAGTGAGCTGCGTTACAAACGCCGGAGAGCTATGGAAATCCCAACCACCATCCAGTGTGGTGAGTTGGGTAGTTGAAACCCTCTTCCTGACTCCTTTCTGTCATTCCATGACCTTCTTATCTTTACCTCTATACTGGAGCCCCCTGACATTCATGGACTCGTGGTCCCTTTAGGAATCTGAGTCTGTTTGGTGATAGCTCTGGTAGTTCCCAGTGTGGTCTGTCCCTCCTGAATGAGGCAGAAGGTCATCTAACCTCTTAGGTCTCTCATGCTGCAGCTTGGGCCACCAGGTTCAATCGGTTTGATACTATGCTGTTTCTAGTATGAGCAGATAAATGAGCCAGGATTCTGCTAGAGAGGGAGAGGGGCTGGAGATATAGAGTCCATGATACTATGTTTTCATCCTTGCTAGAATCAGCATCCATGAGAAGTATAACTGTTTTCATAAGGAGAGATCCCATTGGCACCAGAGTGAAGATCTTTGTATTCAAAAGCTGTGGGCCTGGCTGTGAAGAGCCTGGGTCATAGGTATCATTGGTGGAAGTGGCTGACATTGTGTGGGGTAATTTTGTGTTTTTTGTAGATCTGTGTCTAAAGTGGAGAACCCTCCCCTTCCAGCTGAGTTCTGTGGAAAAAGATTACCCTGACACTTGGGTTTGCTCCATGAACCCTGATCCTGAGCAGGACCGGTGAGCATGTTATCTAACAAGGGGGTTGCATGTACATCTATCTCCTGTCCCTCACTGTTTCCTCTGCTCTTGGGGTCCATAACTTACTGTGCTTCTTGAGGTCAGTTCTCATGTCCTTAACCTCTCTTGTCTTTGTGTACATAGTAAGGGCCCAAGAAATAAGAAGAGATGTTCTTATAATAGATGTCTGTGTTTCATATTAATTTCATGCACTGGGATCTCTGAGGTGGTTGCATGTGAGACAGACAGATGAGTTGGCTGAGGAGGTTTTGCCTCAGGCTCCCTAGCAGCTTCTCTGTACAGGTGTGAGGCTTCTGAACAGAAGCAGAAGGTTCCCCTGGGAACATTCAAAAAAGACTCAAAGACACAGGAAGAGAAGCAGAAACAGCTGACTGAGAAAATTCGCCAGCAGCAGGAGAAGCTGGAGGCCCTTCAGGTACATGGGTCATGGGCAGTGGCAAAGCCAGCTTGTGTGGGGGCCAAAACTTCAGTGGTTTCCCTGTTCTATCAGGCTCACTTTCACCCTCCACTCACCCACCAGTGTTTGCTCAATCCCATCCTTTAGGTCTAGGCACTCTGGTTTTCAACTATAGTTGCTTATTCTTTCAAAAAAAGTTTTCTTTATATATTCGGAAGTGGTCCAGTTCATATAGAACATATAAAAACTGTTGAAAATAAAAATCATACCTGAGAGGTAACCTTCATTAACCATACATCTTTCCAACTTGTCATAAATACCTACATGTAATACACATAAATATACCTATATATATATATAT
>CAUYQV010027017.1:0-20508 GCA_963574575.1 Galagoides demidoff | reverse complement strand
AAGGTTCACATACAAACCTGGGCTTCTCCACTTGGTCCCAACAGGGTGTTTCCTTGCATCCCACCATGGAGCACAGAAATGTTCACTGAATGAATGAATCCACGGATGAACGAATGAATGTATGAGGGAATGAAATCCCCCTCCCCCAAGTCAGTACACACCTCTCTGTCAGGGTCACTGCCTCTAGCCCATTCCCTGGCCTTTTTTTTTTTTTTTTTTTTGAGATAGAGCCTCAAGCCGTCACCCTGGGTAGAGTGCTGTAGCATCACAGCTCACAGCAACCTCCAAGTCCTGGGCTCAAGCAAGTCTCTTGCCTCAGCCTCCCACGTAGCTGGGACCACAGGCGTCCGCCACAGCACCCGGCTATTTTTTGGTTGCAGCCATCATTGTTGTTTGGCGGGGCCAGGCTGGATTCGAACCTGCCAGCTCAGGTGTATGTGGCTGGCGCCTTAGCCGCTTGAGCCACAGGCACCGAGCCCATTCCCTTGCCTGTAAGTCATGTGATAGCATCCCAGTTTCCTGCCAGCTCCTTTATCTCTGGCCATCACAATCACAGTTAAGTCATTAACTCCAAAAGATGTTCTCAGCAAAAGAAAAGAGGCTTCAAAATCAGGCCCTTTCTTCATGGGAAACTGCAAGGCCATGCCTGAACCCAATCAACCCTTAGCCACAGTGAGCTTGGGAGCACTATCTACACATCTAACATGTGTTTGTTGAGCAACTACTACACAACGGACCTTTTCCTCAAAGCTGACAGATGAGTTTGGTTTGGGGGCAAAAACTAAGGAGACTTCTTTCCCATGAAACAGAAGAGGCTCCACCCCATAAGCCAATAAGACCCTTAAGATGAAAGTAGGGCTCCCTCTCCGCAGGAAACTTACAAACTTATCTGTTGCTAATAATAATACAATGTTTTTCTCCTAAAAATAACCTTCCCTTTAGTCATCAAGGCATCAACTTTGAATCTTGTCTTCATTAAAATCGCAAGGAATATTCCCTTGCAAAAAGATAAAATAATAATAAAAGTAGTAACTACCACCACTTCTTTTTTTTTTTTTTTTGATCCCTTACTATACCAGTTGCCAGGCTAAGTATTATAGCTACACTGTCTCACAGAACATTGCTACAATCCTATGAACTGGGTAAACAGAGGCTCAGAGAGGTTAAATAGGTCTGAAGGTACCCAACCAACTGAAGGAACCAGGATTTCTACACGGATTTGGAAGATTCCAAAATATCTCTGAGTCTTGGCTTTTTCCTTATAAAGTAGGAATAAGACTAACTCCAAGGGGTTTCCAAAAAGACTAGATGGGGTAAGGCACACAAGGCATTTCAGCATCTGGCTTGGCCCAGCAAGCCTGAGTATTTCATCATCAACATGCCCCTTGTGATTTAAGGTGGGGTGGGCTCAGGGGAAATACCACACCATTCTGTTCTCTGCCACCAATGCTCAGATATCATTCAGCTTTGGACAAGCACACGGAACAATCTTAGGTGCCCACAGCTACAAGCCCAAGCTTGCTGGATCCACCCTCAGAGTGGAAAGCTGCCAGGTGGCTATCTTGCTGGCTGGCTCCCACCCCTGGCTGCCACCCAGGGTGACTTAACCTGAGTCTGTGCTTGCCTTGCCAAATTCTTACAGGAATGCCAGGCACATTTTGAGTAGCCCACCCATGCAGGACACCTAGTTCCTAACCCATGCCACAATGCTTCAGGCACACCAAGCCAGGTACCTGGCACACAGCAGCTGCCTGACAGCACAGAGTGGGCAAGGGTGCAGAGAGAATGGGTCACAAGTTGGATTAAAAAAAAAGATACTGTGAAAAAAAAAAAAAGATATTGTGTTGCTGATGGGATGTTTTAAACTGGGTTCAGGCATTCCAGAAATAACAATAGCTCATGCTTTATAGCACTTACTACCACCTTTTATGTAAAGTAAGGAATTTAACCCTCACAACATGCCCATGTAGTCAGTACTATTATTAGCTTCATTTAACTGGGACAGATGAAATGACCTGCCTGAGATCACACATAGCTAAGCCATATTGACTGCAGTGCCCCATGTCCCATGCAAATCTACCAAATTCAAGAAGACCCCAAGGTAACAGGTAAGAGAAAGCTCCAAGCCTGACACTGTTAAAATTCCCATTTTACAGGTAAGAAGACTGAGGCTCAGAGAAGCCTACCAACATGCTCAAGGCCACACAGCATTTGAAGCTGGGTTCTAGATCTGCATTTGGCCCAATCATGTTTTGCAACAGCACCTGGTTTCTACTTTGTAAAATCTGACTTCACCCCAGCCACTCTGTTCTGCAGCAGATGATACCATAATAACAAATCCCAGGGAAGGTATGGTGAGTTGGACCAGAACAGAGACAAAAAGAAGTTCCTCCAGCTCTGTGGAGAAGCCCAGCAGCCACCAGGTTTCCTGTAAGGCGTGGGTCTTCTGTCCTAGAGAAGCAATTGTGGCAGGTCACAACCTGCAGATGGCAGGGTTTGGGGCTGCTATCTCGTGGGGGAGCCCTGACTATCTCCAGGGCTGTGGCCAGAGCCCCTCACCACCCAACTCAGAGAATCCTCCTGGGAAGGATCAGTCCAAGAACCAAACCTGGAGTAGCAGCCTCTGCCAGGCCACCAGAACAATAGTCAACTAGGGGTCCTCATTACCGGGGTTGGTACACCTTGAAAAAGCACATTCTGTATGATAAGATAATTTTATATTTAGACAATACCCCTTCCAAAAACAAAACACCCATTGTTTTTATAGCCCAAGCTACAGAAGGCAAAGTGGGATTGGGTTAAAAATGGCCACGGCCCTCAGAGGGATTTGGGAGGATTTCTGAGTCTCTGACCAGAGTTGGAGCTGATGCCAGAGGCTGGTGGTTTTTGACAGTGCCTGTGCTGTATTCTCAGGGCTAAGGAGGTCCGTGAGGGTCTGCTGGAGTCTCACAATTTGAGAAGATGGAAAAGCACCACATACGTGCTCACACGCAACATGTGCTCAATGCACAAGCACCACTCACACCCCCACATGCAGTGTGTGCGCATACTCAACACTCTCACATTGTAGCACACGTGCAACATGCATGTACACATGCCCCACATGACACCCTCCTCCATGTATGCTCACATGTTCAAATGCAAGCTCATATTCACATTCTTGCATGTGCACGCTTACATGTTTACACACGCTCATGGGGACGCACACCCTCTGACACAGGCACACACACACAGGTGTCTGTGCCCACATGGACCACAATCATGTACCCATGTGTCTCTCCAAGATGCACATACACATCCATGCAGATAGAAAAAGACACACAGGGCCCCAGAGACATGTCCTGACCCATACTCAGCCACACCCATGGCCATCTCCCCAAAACACAGACATACACACACGATTCATGGGTGTACACGTAGAGCCAGAGATCCATGTTCAATCTCGCCCCTGGGTGACTCTCAAAGCCACAATGCACACAGCACACAGAGAGAGCCACACAGAGAGCCACACACACTGCACATACATTGGGCCAGATGCACACACAGACACAAGGACATATACACACAAAGTCAGCCTCCTACACTCACACCCCAAGTCCTCCCAACAAAAGGTGGGTCTTTGCACTCACCCCAGACAGCTCGTGCCCTTTCTCCAGAGCCGCCCAAGGCCCCCAGGAGTATCCAGACACAGCCCAGGTCAGGCAGCCGAGCCTACTCCAAGGGCCCGTCAGCAGCACCGCCGGCAAATAAAAAGCGAATGTGCAAAAATAAAAGCGAAAGGCTGCGATAAAGCCGTTCCCTTCCCACAGGACTCTGAGCTGACGCAGGTTCTGCTCTGCAATAAACATTTTCTTTCTAATTTTAAAAGACATTAGCATTACCTCTTTGGCTCTCGATCCAGCCAGACGGTACCTCGCTGCCTAGGCTGCCCATCGGCCGCGCTGGGCATCAAGGGGACTCAGGGTCACTCTGCACAAGGGGCATTGACCCAGGGACCTGCTGGCCACCTGAATTAGATTTCATACCATCCCTGTGGGCCCCAATGAAGCAGTTAGATGGTCAGAGAGATTAGGAGCCCCCAACCTAGTGAAGAAACATCTCCCACCTTCCCCTGGAGTTTGTCTCTCACCCCAGCCAGGATCTCCGTGGGGCCAACTCTGTTCTCCAATGTGAACACTGTACACAAGGCAGATGGCCTTCAAATGGCAAGTCTACCCCCAACAAATAGGGGGCTGGGTGAGAACTGGGATAACATTTGCCACCCCTCATCCTGCCCGCACACTGGAGTCTCACCTCACACCTCCCAGTGACCCAACCTGGATTTCTGGGTTTGGCAAGGACTTAAGGAAGAAGGGAAACCACATGGCGGTCTGGGGAAGCAACCTGAGCTATTCTATGAGCTCAGAGGTCTAGACCTCAACTGCAGCATTGCCTCCAGTCTCTGACTTCAGCTCTTGCCTGCCCTGCTCAACCTGGAGGTCCAGGCACTCTGAGCAATGACTTCTACAAAGCTCCACTCTGAGCTTTTGCCAAGCTATTCTCTCCACCTTGAACACACGTTCCTGCCTCTGCCAGCACTGTACTGGGTCACCCTTTAGGGCTGAGCTTCCAAGTCACCCCATTCCATACCGAAGAGGGTATGGGATCACATGGTGAACAAGGCAGCCTAGTTTCTGCCTTTACTGAGCCTTCTCTAGGAAGCTTCCTTCCTGGCCTTCTAGGCCATGTTGAACACTTCTCAGCTCCAGAGCTCTCTGGGGCTCCAGGCTCAGGGCACACCTCTTCCCAAGGCTGGTTCTGTCTGCCTCATTCCTGGCCTGTTCCTGTCTGGGGTC
Source organism: Galagoides demidoff (assembly GCA_963574575.1). Classification (NCBI taxonomy): domain Eukaryota; kingdom Metazoa; phylum Chordata; class Mammalia; order Primates; family Galagidae; genus Galagoides; species Galagoides demidoff. Next base: position 15,673 of record CAUYQV010027017.1, on the reverse strand, counting down.
TCCCTGAGGGCAGGGATAGCCTGCCCTGCTCCCTGCCTCCCCTGCACTGGGCACACCATAAAGCCCACAGGCAGCTGCCGAATGAATGAATAAATGAACAACCGGCTTGTGCCGACTGAGGTCAAATCCCTCCCGCATGGCTCAGCATGTTTCCCCTCTGGATGCATAGAGAGAAACCAGGAAAGGGAGACTCCACGGTCCTCCTCTGCCCATTCCCAACTGTTAATGCATTATTATGTAGCCAACTGAGGCTGTGCAGTCTTAGGGGTTAAGAGGTAGGATGGAAAAGAAAAAAGTCAGCAGGCAGCTCATAGCAGCCTCAGCATTCTCCCTCCAGGCATGCAAGTCTCCCTTTGAAAGATCCCTCAATGGCCCCTCCTGGGCAGCCCTGGACCAAGGCCAGATGACCGCAGCAGTGTCTGTCTCCCAACTCTGCTCTTGCCCCTACACGTCACTGCTCCATGCAAAAGAGGCTTGAGAGCTCTTTGCAAAAGGTAAGTGCATCCTGTCACTGCTGCCTCTGGCTTAAACCCTTCAAAGGCTTCCTGTAGCTCTTAGAATTAAACCTCCAAATCCTCACACTGGGCCTCTAGGGAAAAATCCAAACTCTACACGGTGGCCCAGGAGGCCCTCACCTGATACAACCCCTGCAAACCATTTCAAGCTCACCTGGATCCCAACAAAATGATTTGTAATGCCCCAGAGCTCAGGTCTGACCCTCTGTGCCAATGCCTACCTTTTCCCAATGTCCAGTGCTGTTCCCAGTTATAAAATAACCACCCTAATTCTCTGTCTGACTTACTCATATTTGGAGACCCACTACTGTCTCTGCAAGACTCCTCTGCTCCAGACTCTGGGCACCTACTGAGCACAGTACCCACTGCTGTGGAAAAATGCCATCTTGTGCTATGACGGGTGGTCTTCCCTCCCGGGTGAGCCCCTTGAGAGCAGGAGCCCATCTTATTTATCTAGGAACTCCCCAGACCTGGCCCAGAGTAGACACATGAATATGTTATGTTTCTGCTGCTGTGATTAATAAAATTTTTAAACTCCCTCTGCTACTTCTGCCTTGCCCTAACCTTTTGTATTAGTTTGTTTCTAGTAAGTAAAACCAAAAAGACAGACCCAGGCTCTTCTACATTCTCCTTAGCTCCCACACTGCAGCCTGGTGGTGGGGAGTTTGGGGGACCAGCAGGTCAACAATGAGAAAAAGCCCCCCAAAATGAAACAGAAACGGGGAAAAGATGGGGTTTATCACCCCAAAACAGGCATCTGAGGGTATCTGAGACCCTCATACTTGGCAGATGCCCACTGAATTTCCAAGACCCTGCTTTTAGGATTTAACACATTTCACCTTGAGAACAGGGATTCTCTCTCTCTCTGCAGTCAAGAGCTTTGCTGTTCCCTAACTTCTTTTGGCTAAGTCTCCTGGACAATTTCGGCTGTAATTACAGGCCTACCCAAGAGCAGAGCCACTCCTGCTCTCTGAAAGCTGAAGACACCACTGAGCTGGGAAGTGGAGACATAAAGGGATCAGAGGAGAGGGACACACAAAGGGAATACCATGAGACCTCAGGTAAATGACTTTGCCACTGTAAGCCTCAGTCCTCATCTGGAAAATGGGTGTGAGTAATGAAACCTCCTGAGATTCTGAACAGGAAGCACCCAGCCCAGGGCCTGCCCTCCCACTTAGCTCCACGAGTGGTGGCCTTTATGACAGTAATTCGGAAAACTCAAGTGGCTTCTAGGAGAGCAGAAAGAAAGGATTACAGGCAAAGAGCCTGAGGTCAAAGAGCTCCATTTTAGACCCTCTAGGCTGCCCCAAGAAAGTGAACCAGGCTCTCGTGATGTAATGCTCTGAGCACCTAGCAGCTCTTGCTTTTCCCTACTAACGCAGGGACTAAGTGGCACCGACAATCCTGGGCTCATCAATCATGAGTCACTCTACTCAGGCCCAGCTGAGTCCCCAGTATTCCCTCCTGCCCCCAGCTTTACTGACAACCCCATCAGCCTCCTTGTTGGAGTAGGCTCAGACTTACATGGGGCAGGAGACTGAGCTCCAGCACTGAGCAGATCCTCGAGAGCTGCTACCCTTCATGCCAGGCCAGTTTTGGTGCCAAGTGCATTAAGCTCCAGCATTTTCTGACCCTCAGAGTACGTACATGTTCCCTCTGTATGGCTTCAAGACACTGACAGGGGGCTTGTGAGTTTTTCCCTTCAGTCATGGAGAGAAAAGTGATGGCAATAATAGTAATATAAAGAACAATGGTTTCAATAAGAATGGCTGTAACTTACAGAACACCAGTTCTTGGCAGATTTTGCACCCTCAAGAAGGTAGCATTGTTAACGCTTATTTTACAAATAAGGAAACAGACTCAAAATGGTGAAGTCATTTTCTGCCTATAGACCAAGAAATAAAGACTCAGAGAGGGCAGGCCACTTGCCTGAAGACACACAGACCTCAGGAAACAGACCAGAACTTGAACTCCACACTTTTAATCACAGCCCTTCCCTCCCCAGGAAAAGCCATGTCCAGTCATTCAACAAATAGTAACCAAACCTGTAAAAACACCAGTAGGTGTTTGGTGCTTGAGAGCCTGAGGGAGAAGTGATGAGTCCCCAGGCTCTTACACTTGACCTTCTTGTGGGAAAAGGACAGACGCTGAAGGCTCTGTTACTCCCAAGGTGATGAGGGCCAAGATTAGGAGGAGTCCCATAACAAAGATTTCCTCTTCTCCCAGAGATTAAGAGAGCCCTACTGGCTAAGCAAGACAGCTGCCAGGCCATACAAAATTCTGGCCCAATGGGCAAGACAGACAAGCACTGAACAAGGACATAAATCATTTCTATTGTTTAAAAAGGTTGATGCCACCAAAGGGCCAGGCATTATTGCCACCAAGGCACAGACCCCTGTTCCCAGTCCCTGCCAGCTGGCCCTCTAAGCTCACCCCTTAGCAGGGGTTAGTCACCTGGTAGGAAAACCAGGCTCCAGAAGCTGCCTCCCCTGCCTGCTCCTGATCCCCGGTCACTTCTCCTGACCTTCGGCCACAATGAGGTGGTCAGAGCTGCTCACCCCAGGCCCAGCTGCAGCCTCTGCTTCCCCTTCTTCATGCGGCTCTCAGAGTTATCGATTCTGCCAGTGGAACGGCCGGGATAATTTTGCTTAGCTTCAAATACCTGGTTCTCATGAATTCCTCGGCCAGAAGGTTATAAAGCTTCCTCTAAAACGTGGGGGAAAGATTAAGCCTGCTTATGGTTAATAATACACTGTTCCCTGTCCGTCAAACTGCCAGTCTGCTATTGAAAGTTCACTATTAGATACTTATTTAAACGGCCTCGAAAGGCTTCCGAAGAAAGTGCAGTTATGCATTTTTCCCCTCCTTGCTGGCATGAACGACTATAGATAAACATCAATTCGCTCCTGCGGATCACAGTCACAGTAAATAAATTTTTCAGGAAGCTTGAGATCCGCACAAAGGCTCCGCCAAGCTCCCATTTCACACAACATCAATGTTTGGCCTCTAAGAAATAAAAGCTCTAAGGTGTCCATCGCCAGGGCAAAATTATCAATTGTCAAGTCACTTTTAAAAGAGAAAGAAGATAGAGCATTTCAGAGAGACAGTTCCTCCTGCAGCTTAAAAAAAAAAAAGACGGAGGGACAGGAACTGTCATTTAACCCACAAACTAACAACTGGGATCTGCTGCCTAAAAGCTTGGGTGCCCATCCCCCAAATTTCTGGCCTTGGACCTGCTACCTCAGGCAAGCTGAAGCAGTCACAGCCTGGAGCAGCAGGTTCCGGCTGAGTTCAGTGACTTCAGTGACTCAGGCATTGGGTTATTTTTATTTTCTCAAAGCGTTTTTTTTTTTTCACTACTTTTAGAAGTGACAGACGAGGCTTGTCTATTATAAAATATTTGTTGCAAACACACACACACACTTGCTCACCACCCCATACACAGTTAGTTCCTTGCTGTGTAAAGATCTCAAGTTCCTGCGGTGTGAGGGACAGGAGATAGGGAAGCTGAGATGTCTCCACCCCACCCCCTGGGTGAGCCGGGGCTTATGTAATACTCAGCATGATTCTGCAGGAAGGAGGGGTCCTCAAAGCTAGGAAGCCAGAGTAGGTGTTATTTTACAGACAGAGAAACTGAGGCACAGGGAAGCCTCAGGAAGGGAGAACTGGACTTGGATGTGTCTGCATGTGAATCTCAGTACTGCCACCTTCCAGCTGCGGGGGCCTCAGGCAGTCTCTGTCTCACAGGGCCCCTATGAAAGTTAGCCTCCACATCCCTACTTGTTACCTTTATTTTATTACAGATCCACTAGGCAGTCACTGGGAGGACCAGGGCTGAGTGTCAGAGGAAAGAGCACTGTTCTTGGAGTCAGAAGATCCAACCTTCATTCTAAGCCTATCACTTCAAAGTCATGGCTCCTATTCCTGTCTCAGACTCTTAGTCCAAATAATGAGACCTCAGACTAGCCAGTCTCCAGCATTAAAATTTATATGATGCCTTCACAACAACCTAATAGGGAAGGTGCTGTTATCATCCCCAGATTACAGAGAAAAAAACTGAGGCTCTGAGAAAAGCAAACAGTCAAGGTCAAGGAAATATGAGCAGCCTAGACCTCAGAATGTGACCTTATTTGGAAATAAGATCTTTGCAGATTTAATCAATTTAAGAAAGATGAGGTTATAGTGGATTAGGGTGGGCCCTAAATCCATTGAGTGTTGTCCTTATAAGAGACAGGCACTGAGAGAAGCCAGTCACTGAAGACAGAGGCGGAGATCGGAGTGATGTTGCTGCAAGCCAAGGAATGTCAAGAATTGCCAGCAGCAACCTGAAGCTGGAAAAAGCAAGGAAGAACCCTCCCACAGAGCCTGCAGGGGGAGTATGACCCTGCTGAACCTTGATTTTGGACTGCTGGTCTCCAGAGCCATAAAAGGATAAATTTCTGTTGTTTTAAGACCCTTAGTCTGTAGTAATTTGTTATGGTGGCCAATGGAAGTAAACACAATGCTGTTCTAAAAAAAGTGGATAAAACCCCAGGCAACTATTATCTGGGCTTTTGGAAGGTTCTAGGCTGGGTGGGGTAAAAAATGAAAATGGGCCTTGTTGACTGGACAATCAGGACCAGGTGGCCCAGTCTTGTGCCCCTCAATGGCCTTGTCAAATTGAGAGGCACAAGATCGAATTGAGGGGCTCACCCAGATCTTATAGGACCTCTTTCCAGGCCTCCCTTCAGGGGTCTGTACAAGGATAGGTAAAGCCTGCCTAGTTACACTTGACCGTAGGCAGAGTTGGTGACTTCAGTGGTGTCCCCTATATCCTTTGTGGAAAGGGTATGGCTGAGTCAGGACATCTACTTTGGCAGCTTTGGAGCTGTGAATCTTACTTCCCTCCCCAAACAGGAACAATTAGGCCATAATAAACTCTTGGGGTTATTTGTTGGTAGTGGCCTCTTGCCAAGTCCATTCTCTCTACCAGGCACCATGCCTGGCCGCCCAGCCCTGGATGGAGTGGGCATGCTGACTCCTTCCGCTACCTCTGGGGCTACGTCTAATGAATGACCCCTTACACAGATGTCTGAGCTGAGGCTTAGAGCAGCTAAAACTGCTCATCTAAAGTCCCACTTAGCTAGGACACAGCACAGCTGGACACAAACACTGCTCTGCTGGATTTCATCACCCTTAACCCAGAAGATCAAGGACGTACCATACAGGGGAGCCTCAGCACAATGGGTGCTCCATCAATGCTGGCTTGTGCTTGCTTTGGAACCCGCAGTTAGGTGATGACATTGTTTCTTAGCATCTCTGCTTAAGTAAACAGGGGAGAGGAAGAGAACCCCCATCTAGTCTTTACAATTAAAAAAAAAAAAGGAAAGAGAAGAAATAGTATCTCTGTTAAGCTGATCGAGTTGTGTTATATTTGAGGAAAAAAAAAAAACAACAACACTGGACAAAATAATGGAGTTTGTGTCTTTAACACCAAGGGCGCCATTCATCCCCCTTGGGAATTTTTCTTAACCTCTTGGTGGAGTTTGTGTTGTTTTGCTGTCACTGCAAGGCGTGGGATCAGGGAGGCTCTCATTTGACCTTCACTGAGGTAAAGGATGCCAAGAGATGGGGGAAGTAGCAATCACCTCTGTTTCACAGATGAGACCAAAAAAGAAAGAGGGAAAAATTAGGTAGAATCCAAAACAGAAACCCAACTCCCCTAATGTGCCCATATCTGGCCCCTTAAAGAGCTCTATCAGTTCTATACAAACATCCTGAAGTGGTCTACCTCTATCCAAGTTCATTTCCACACTCTGCATCAGTCCCCCATGATAGCTCACCCAGATCTTGCTGGAGCCTCTTCCTAGGCCTCCCTACCTCTCCAGGGAGCTTGCCTCTACCCCAATCCATTGCTCATGGCTGCCAACCTTGTTCACATGTAAATCTATCTACATCATTCTTCTCCTTACACCCTCCATGTCTCTTCATTGCCCTCAAAATGAAGCCCAAACTCCTTACTCAGCCATGAGCTCCCTAAAACTCCTCCAGACTGCTTTGGTTTGTCTTAATAGAAGAGACAGAAGGCCAGATAACTAGGTTCTGCTTTTTGCCTATTTAATGGTCAAGTATTAATGTCCTCATTAACATCCTAATTAATTTAGTTCCCCAAAAGCACTTGTACCCTCTGACCTCTCACTGGCTCCCCTTCCCTCTACTTCCTCCCACTCACCTGGAAAGCCTAGTTATCTGTCAGCTCTCAGCTTAGGTGCTGCCTCCTGGAGGAAGCTCCCCCAGCCCTGTGGGAGGCTCCTATTAAAACCTATGCCACCCTGCTAGAAAACCAGCAGTCAGGTAGAACTCAGGTCCAGGAGAACCAGGCTCAGAGATGCACACCAGGGAGGATAATTCAGGTAGAGGTTTGGCTGCTCGCGGCTCAGAGCCCTGGGCCTCAGGGCACACAGACCACAGTTCCCAATCCCAGACCCCAGATACAGTCTGTGCTTTTTGCTCCCTACAGTGCAAATACATCTTCTTATTTAATCACTCCCTACAGTGCTACCAAATACATCGTCTTATTTAACCCTCATTATTTCTTCATTTCTCAGATGAGGAAACCAAGGCTCAGAAAATCAGTTGTCCAAGGCCACAATTTGGTGATCTGCAGAGACTTGATCCCAGCACTGCTGGACTTTGCCCCCAGAGCCTGTACCCTGACACCACCATGGGCAGAAAATGCCCTGAGAACAGCAGCCACATGAGACTAAACAAAGGTACATTATTACCACAGGATGCCAGAGCTGGAAAGGACCATGCTGCAATTCCCTTCCCCTGTGCCTCAGTATCCCACTTGTAAAATGAACATCACAGCAGCCAACACTGCACACAGCTGTCCTCATGTGAGGGAAAAGATAGGTGGAGGTCTTGACTCTTGAGGCCAGTCAGGTGGGAAGCTTAGGATGACTCTTGGCCCCCTTTTTCCCCTATACTATAACAGCTACTTGACAAGTAGGCACCCATGTCCCACAGCTGCAGGGTCAGACATCACAGGTGAGCTTTGCAGCTCTGCTCCATATCCAAACCATGAAGACTCAGAGCTAAACGTCTAGGAAAGGACTCAGGGTTTGAGTCCCATCTCCACCACTGTCCAGCTGTGTGTCTTCAGGTAAGTCCCTTAACCTCTCCAAGTCTACTGCCATCTGTATAAAATGGTGACATCACTGCCATCTACTTCACACAGCTGCTGTGAAGTCTTAAGTTAATGGCTCACAAAGCAGGGAATTGTCCACTGTATGTTTAATAATTAATGAAGTGCTTTTAGTCCTTTACTTTTCTTAAATTGGACTTTTTGAGGTAATTGTAGATTCACATGCAGAAAGAATAGAGACAGATCTCTTGTACTCTTTATCCAATGTCCCCAAATGGTAATATTTTACAACACTGTAGTGCAATATCACAACCAGCATATGAACACTGATAGGGTCAAGATGCAGAACGTTTCCTTCACCACTGCGATCTCTCAGGAGGCCCTTTTATAACCACACTTATGTCCCTCCTCTGCCCCTAATCTGTTTTCTGCTTCTCTAACTTGGTCTTTTCAAAAAATGTTATACAAATAGAATCATACTGTGCCATCTGGGACTGGCTTTTACCCCTCAGCATAACTCCTTCCAGCTTTATCCAAGTTGTTAGTGTATCAATAGCTCCATCCTTTTTGTGGCTGCATAGTGTCTCATAGAACAGATGTACCACCGTTTAACCTCTGGGTTTAACCACTGGCTGGCTGAAGAACATCTAGATTGTTTCCACTTTTGGGCTGTTTATAAATAAAGATGCTGAGAACCAGCTCGGCGCCTGTGGCTCAAGTGGCTAAGGCACCAGCCACATACACCTAAGATGGTGGGTTTGAATCCAGCCGGCGCCCGCCAAACAACAATGATGGCTGCAACCAAAAAATAGCCAGGCGTTGTGGCGGGCACCTGTAGTCCTAGCTACTTGGGAGGCGGAGGCAGGAGACTCGCTTGAGCCCAGCCAGGAGTTGGAGGTTGCTGTGAGCTGTGATGCCAGAGCGCTCTACACATGGGGATAGCTTGAGGCTCTGTCTCAAAAAAAAAAAAAAAAAAAGATGCTGAGAACCTACCTGTGAAAGTTTTTGGGTGAATTTAAGTTTTCATTTCTCTGGGATACAGTCCTTCATTTTTAACCCACTACAAGCATACAATTTCATTCATTCACTGAATGTTTATTAAGCACCTACTATGTGCAGGTACTGTTCTAGACACTATGGAGATAGCATGCCCTTCCCTCTTGGATAATACAAAGCTGAAGAACTGAACAGGCAGCTTATAGCAAAGTCCACTCTACAGCAATACACAGATGTGCAAAGAGTGCCCTGATTAATGATAAAATTAGTAGCCACACTGGAGAGCCAGCAAAGCACTTGGGTGTGTTTTCTCAAGGAAAAGCATTATCTTCTAGTTCAGTGATTCTCAACCTGTGGGTCGCGACTCCTTTGGGGGTCTCCTGCATATCAGATATTTATGATTCATAACTGGCAAAATTACAGTTATGAAGTGGCAATGAAAACAATTTTATGGTTGGGGGTCACCACAATATGAGGAACTGTATTAAAGAGTCGCGGCATTAGGAAGGTTGAGAACCACTGTTCTCGTTAAATACGCATTGCCTCAAGATGTAGTGACTGGTCAGCAAGCCCAAAAACTCTGGTGACTTTTCATTCACAGCATTTTCTTTAGGAAGTTCCTTGTTACTGTGGAACAACCCTAAAATGTTCCTATTTCATAGATTTTAGGAAGTTCTTCACTTGACAACTCAAATAACAATAGGTAATATTCCCTGAGTACTTATCATGCTGGACATCATTCTCAAATTTTTATATACATCATCACCTTTTATTAAAGAGACAATCTTATACATATCCAGTATGTTGCCCAAGCTGGATTCAAACTCCTAGACTCAAGTGAACCTCCTGCCTCAGTCTTCTGAGTGGCTGGGATTATAGGGGCATGCTACTGCACCTAGCTACACATTGTCACTTTTAATTCTCACAGACCATAACTGCACCATTAGCTCCATTTTATAGAAGAGGAAACCGAGGTTCCAAGTGCTAAACAACTGGCCAAAGATTGTTTGGCTGGGAAGGGCAGAGCCAGGATTGAAACTCAAACCTGAAAGGATAGAAGGAGTTTTTTTTGTTTTGTTTTGTTTTGAGATAGTCTCACCCTGTTGCCCTATGTGCTATGGCATAGTAGCTCACAGTAATCTCAAATTGCTGGGCTCAAGTGAGCCTCGTGCCTCAGCCTCCCAAGTAGCTGAGACTATAGGCACCCACCCCAACGCATGGCTTATTTTTTTCTATTTTGTTTTTGGTAGCGATGGCATCTTGCTCTTGCTCAGGCTGGTCTCGAACTCCTGAGTTCAAGGGATCCTCCCACTTCCAGAGTGCTAAAGAGTCATTTGGTGGTCTAAAAAAGGAGCCTTCGTTCCCTCTCACTCCACACCCAGTTCTGTGATGTTGAGTGTATTTCTCTCCAAGGCACTGCACACCTCATTAAAGGCCCAGGCAGCAACTGTTTCCAATATAAATTGGACAGTTCCTCATTAACTATGAAAGACCTAAATGCTGATCACTTCAGTCAATATGTTCTAAGCTCTCATCATTAGAAAAAGAAATAATCAGGTGAGCTGAACCTGTTCTCTTTGATTAAAACGTTTCCCTCCTAGATGCACCCTGGGCCACACAGTCCCAGGTGCCTGTGAGCTAAGTACTTTCTCTATCAATGAAACAAACTTCATTTTTAACCTCTGAACTCCTGACATGAATTGCTCTCATGACAACACAAGTGCCTGCCATGATACGATAGGAATATTTAACCTCCAATGTGACCAATGTTTTCAGAGGGAGCAGAGAATATGCTCTTCCTAGCTGACAGGTTGGTGGCTGGTGGGGGGTAATTACTGGGACCATTATCAGAGAGGCCTCAACCTGCCACTATGTTGCTTCAAGGATAAGTAGACGGGATCTGGGAATTATGTTGCTAGAATGAGAATGGGCACAAAGCAGGAGCCTTTGACTTCTCCATTGGCTGCATTTGTTCCAGATCCCTGATCTCACACCACTGAAGACATCTTCCAAACCAATACTGGGTATAGAAGAGGCTCTCTGCCAGCATCACTGATGAACCTCAAAGTATAAAGCAGGTACTCTATGCAGACCTTTGCTGGAAGGTGGGAAGACAGCAGGGAACAGATTCCAACCTCAAACAACCCATACCCAATTACAAACAGAGACAAATGCTGGGAAGGGAACAAAGAGGTGCTGATATAAGAATAAAAGTGAAAGATGTGCTTAGCTGCACAAATGGTCAGAGATGGCCTGTCTGGGGGAGAATGGAACTGAAGGAACCAGCCAAGGGAAAAACACTGTGGGTAACAAACAGTATATGCAAAGGTCCTGAGGCACAAACAAACTCAGACTATTCAGAAGCCAAAAGCATTCAAGGAATTTACTTAGTTGTTGTCTCCTTCCACTCTCTCCTTTGCTCACGAAGTCACAACCCCACTGGCTTCCAGGATATTCCACAAACCTTCCAAACATATTCCTGCTTCAGGGAATGCCTAGCACCCCCTTTCCAACCCTCCCCCATATCTCTGCATGGCCTACTTCCAAATGTGTACTGGTAAATGTTTAACAATAGGCTCTTTGGGGGAGTAAGCTCTGATTGGTGGCATGTGCCAATTTCCACGTTGTAAATGGCCCCTTCATGGCTGATCTCAAGCTACCATCTGAGGTCACTGAACAAGGGGCTGGGAAGAGACACTTCCATGAACTAGCTCTAGCACCATATGTTATTCAGGCCTTTAAAAATGTCTTCTCACCAGGGGAAACTTTGCTAATTTCCCTCATCAAAAACAATATCCTATCCCCATCCTCTACCTTGTTTTTCTTCACTTTGCCATCCTTATTACCTGTGGCGTTCATTTATTTTTTTTCTTTACCATCTGTCTCTCTGACTAGAGCAGTGGTTCTCAACCTGGGTCACAACTCACAGGAATTATATTAAAGGCTCGCAGCATTAGGAAGGTTGAGAACCACTGGACTAGAGGGTCAGCTCCATGGAGGCAGGGAACTCTGCTTGGCCTGCTCGCTGCTCTGTGGCCAGTGCCTAGAACAACACTCAGCACACAGTAGATGCTCAATAAAGATTGAGGGCATAAAAGACTGACAAGGGAGAATGGGAGAAGAAGGGGTGAGGGCTCCCCCTAACCCCCTATACCCCACAAGGGCCTGTACAGAAGCAGAGGGCACAAAGTAACCTGAGTGACAGTGGGCACAGTGGGCCATCTGCCAGCCCTCCTACCATAGGGCTCCTCATTATATGGCGCCACCACTGCTGCGAGGCCTTTGCAGCCACTCTCAAACCATTTTGCTTTTAAAATAGAAGTTTCCTGTGAACCTGTAAATAATTCATTGCTCAGAGTCCTTAAAATGTTCACAGGTATTTAAAATGCTATATAATCAAGTTCACAAAAATATAAAGTGTAAGCGTTAAAATACTTTAATGTTCTAATTAAAACAGACCACTTATGCCCTGGCTCTGACTCCTGTTTACTATTTCCGTAATAGCCTGTGGCCTGTTGGGGCGGGAGGGGATGGGGGAGACATTTTTTTCTTTTTTAATTGGCCTTAAAAAAATAGGGGGAAAAAGTTAAGTTTGCTTTCTCCAGCAGTGCATTGAGGAACTGAAAATCACACTCTTAAAATATCCACAGGTTGCCAACTGCTGAGACAGGGGTGGGGGACATCTGCAGGCCTCTCCATCTGCTACCTGGAAATAGAGCTGGATGGGACTGGGAAGAAAGGGTGAGCAGGAAACCTTCACATCTCTGAGAATACCCACGTACATCCCAGACCCCAATGGCCACTGCCCTCCTCACTGTTGCACGCCAAGAAGGAAATCATATTGTAAGGGTTAAAGAGATGAGTCTATCTAACCTGATAAACCTTGGTCTCTGACAAGCACAGCCATGATGTCTTCACATAGGCTGTTCCCTTGCCCATCCCCATGCACACACCTGCTCAACCTGTTCTCAGCTCCGGCATTGCTTCCTCAGGGAAGACTTCCCTGAATACCTCCAGTCTAGTACTGGAGGAAATTGCCCTGTTGGCTGCTCTGCCCCCACCAAAGTGATCTTGAATGAATGACTTCTCTAAGCCAAAAGTGGGCCATCTTCGTGATGGTATCCCCTGACCAACCCCTAGCCTCTTCTCCCAACCTCTCCACCAGCCCTGCAGCTCCTAACAGGTTCTGCGGCTGTCCCTCGTATAGTGCTGAGCGCCATCTGTGGGTCTGCTCACTGTAAGCCCCTTCTCCTCTGGCCTATGCTCTCCATGAGATCAGAGGCTGTGCTGGGTGCCCAGAGCCAACTTCAGTGAGTGAAGACAGTAGATGCCCACCAAGTGGCATAGGAAACAGCTTCTCTACTCCCTCCCAATCTCAGTCCTTTTTTATCCTGAGGGCCTCATCTCTGATTCATCACCAAGGACCCACTTTGTATCAAGCTCTCGAGACACCCCAAGAAATATCAACTCTGGGGTCCTCCAAGCGTCCTGACCCTAAAGAGTTCTCTTTATTTTCCATCTGTCCCTGACCCCCAGAAGGGCAGGCACCAATATCACTCTCCTTCATGCTCTCCGTGACCTGCTAATCCCTGGCCTTCTCACGCTTGCTCTGGAAGGCCCTGCACACCTGCTCCCTCCTCCCCTAGTCCTGCCCTATTTCTGGGTCACATCACTGTCCACCTGCACAGTGGCTACTCTCTGGCTGGTCTTCTGTTCCCTCCCAACCTGATACACTGCTTCTCTACTGAGGATGACCCTGCCCCTCCAAGGGGCATTCAGCAATATCTAGAGACATTTTTGGTCATTAGGTAGAAGCCACAGATAACTGCTGAACATCCTACAATGCCCAAGACAGTCCCACAGTGAAATGGCCCAAATTATCAATAGTGCAGAGCTGGAGAAACTTTGTGATAAAAGAATCTTTTAAACACAGCTCCAAACTTCTCACCCTCTTGCTCAAATGCCTGCCACAGCTCCCCATGGCCCACCAGACTAGCCACCAGCCCCTCTACATGACACTCAGGATGCTGCATTCTTCCAGCCTAACTTCCATATTGCCCACCCTTCCACACACAAGCCAGGCTGGCCTGCTCAGGACTTCCCAGGTATGGCTTGCCCTTCGCCCATGCTGTGATGTGCTCCTGGGGGACTTGACCTTTCAAGTTTCCCAGCCCTATCTTTTGTCCAGCTCCCTGGCTGATCTAACTACCTTCTCTCCTCTGCACCCACACCCTGAGCTTCAACTTCCCTGGGGCTGCCTGCCACTCTGGCCCAACTGCTATTTGTTGATTCCCTCAGACGCTGTGGGAGACTTGCCCAGCAAAGAACTTGGCACACAGTAGGTTTTTTTTTTTTTTTTTGAGACAGAGCCTCAAGCTGTCACCCTGGGTAGAGTGCTGTGGCATCACAGCTCACAGCAACCTCCAACTCCTGGGCTTAAGCGAGTCTCCTGCCTCTGCCTCCCAAGTAGCTGGGACCATAGGTGCCCGCCACAACGCCTGGCTATTTTTTGGTTGTAGCTATCATTGTTGTTTGGCGGGCCCAGGCTGGATTTGAACCTGCCACCTTAGGTGTATGTGGCTGGCGCCTTAGCCACTTGAGCCACAGGTGCCAAGCCCACAGTAGGTATTTTAAGAGAAAAGGAATTAATTCAAATCCCTCTTCTCACTAAAGTTTGTGAATATCACATTGCTGAATGTCCCCTGGGGGGCAGGGTCATTCTCAGCAGAGAAGTACCATATCAGGTTGGGAGGGAACGGAAGACCAGCCAAAGAACAGCCACCATGAAGGTGGACAGAAAGCTCCTACAACACAAAATACACAAATAAATTTAGTCTATCAGTCTTTTATCTGGACTCCAATTCCTTTAGTTTCACTTTATAATTTTTTATTTGTCCCTTCTCTTTCCCCTTCATCTTAGCTCAGTGAAGAAGTCCGACTGCTCTATCCACAGTATGGGCAGACACAAACTACCTGCTGTCCCCACACAGACATCCCCAACATTCCCAGGGACACTCCTGCCATTTTGTAGCAGATTAATTTCAAATTATAATACATTCCTGTGCTGAAAACCCAAAATCCTCCTTAAGAAAACCAAACACAAAAATCACCTATCATCTCCATCACCCAAAGGAAGAGCAAACAGACCTTGGAATCACTCCAATCAGGGGTAAGAGAGCTGGGGCAGTTGTACCCAGTTCCTGAGAGCTGAGGGCTCCTCCTGCAGGGTTATGGGGCCTGCCTATTCTCAGGCAAAGTGGTCTTATGGTTTTGGAAAAAAGCCCCCCAGGCATAGAAATGCAGCCATCAGCAGGCGGGAGCTTTTTTTTTTTTTTGTAGGAAAAGTCTTTATTGGTGGGGGAGGGAGGCTACAATAGCACCAAGGAGCAGAGAAAAAGAGAAAAGAGGGGAGAGAGATGAGGAGAGAGTGGGGAAGAGAAGAGAGAGAGGGAGAGCAGAAAGGAGAGAGGGAGAAGAAGGGGAGAAAGAGCAGCAGCCGGAAAGTACTAGAAAGTCCAAGGAGACCAGTGACAGCATCTGCTCATCTTCTTCTGCACTATCTCAGGCTGCACGGTGGACAGTGGCTGGTCACTACTGTAGCACTGATTTCCACCGCATCTGGCAATCACTCCTTACTTTCATTTGAGGATCCCTTCTTTACCCTGTCACTCCTCCCAACTGCCATGCACACCTGTTTGTGCCTTCTGGCCAGCCAGCGTCAGACTCTCATTCCTACAGGTGGAGAAACCCCTCCTTACATGAGCCTTGGTGGGAGACAGTTTCTGTTCCTTACAATCCTAGATGGGGGTCCTTCCTCTCAACTCTAAGGAAAGGCTTGTGAACCAGGCTTGGGTCGATGACTAAATCTCATTCCCCTGACCAAGGGAGGCTCTGCTTTTTTTTTTTTTTTTTTTTTTGAGACAGAGCCTCAAGCTATCCCCCTGGGTAGAGTGCCATGGCATCACAGCTCATAGCAACCTCCAACTCCTGGGCTCAAGTGAGTCTCCTGCCTCAGCCTCCCAAGTAGCTGGGACCA
>CAUYQV010027015.1:0-32983 GCA_963574575.1 Galagoides demidoff | reverse complement strand
CCAGGCGTTGTGGTGGGCGCCTGTGGTCCCAGCTACTTGGGAGGCAGAGGCAGGAGACTCGCTTGAGCCCAGGAGTTGGAGGTTGCTATGAGCTGTGATGCCATGGCACTCTACCCAGGGGGATAGCTTGAGGCTCCGTCTCAAGAAAAAGGGAAAAAAAAAAAAAAAAAAAGGACAGGAGTGCTACAAGAATAGCTTGCATTTTAATACCAAAACAGGACACATTTGATTTATTTTTTCAGCTGATCTTTAATGAGTAAAAATAAACATCCCTCAGAAATCAAGTTTATTTAGTAACTAATAGTCTAATATGAAAAATTTTTTTCTTGCTCACATGATTTTTTTCCCCTGTTTTTTTCCCTTCTCTATTCTGACTTCTCTCAGCTGAGCCCTTCTGGCAGGAAAAACAACACAACAATGGGTATTTCTCATGCCCCTGTCTCATCCCAGTAAAAAGCAGGAGAAAGTACGTAGATTAAAACAGAGTTGTATTAAACATTCACTTTTGTGTTATCAGGTGAATTTCATTCTCTCCAGAACAGTCACACAAGGTTAGCTGGGTTTTATACTGCCTCAGCATTGACACTCCAAATTGTGCTGGGAGTGCCCAAGGCTTTGTTAGAAATACCAAGTCTGGGAAATGTCCTTTTGGGTTGGTGGTGCCTTAGCTGACTCAGCACTGCATGCCCCAGGCTCCTCCCAGGGCCAGCCCAGCACAGGTCTGTAGTTCGAGGTAGAGGTGCTGCTGTTATTTCCCAGGTGAGCCAGAAGCAGGTGAGTAGCAAGCACTCTCCTAAGACTCATCTTTATTGCGTGGTGACAAGTTTCACAATCATGCTGATGATCCGGGATCCTCGAGGACATGTGCATAGATCTATGCTTGGGTTTTTAATTTTATCTTGGAGAAGCTGGTCAAGTTCACAACGAAGTTCCTTTACTAATTCAGCCACCTAAAATGAAAGCTATGCTATCAGCAGTGCTTGCAGCAACAGGTCAGAGAGGTTATTAATCATACCTCAAGAATGATTATCATTATTTAGATTTCTGGTGTTAATTGTTTTTATTTCAGATTAATATGAGGGTACAATCAAATTGCAATACTTGAATTTTTTTTTTTTTTTTTTTTTACTATCATGGGGTACAATATACTGTCTCTATATACAATTTGAAATACTTTCATCCAACTCAACATAGCCTTCATGTGTTTTTCTTAGTTATTGTGTTAAGACATTTATATTCTACATTTAGAGAGATTCACATGTACCCTTATAAGATGCACCCTAGGCCTGATCCCACCAATCACCCTCCCTCCAGCAATACTTGAATTTGTTAGATAGAGTCCCTCTTTTTTTTTGGCCAGGGCTGGGTTTGAACCGGCCACCTCCAGCATATGGGGCCGGTGCCCTACCCTTCTGAGCCACAGGCGCTGCCTGAGAGTCCCTCTTTTTTTTTATGAGACAGAGTCTATTACATTGCCCTCGGTAGAGTGCCGAGACATCACAGCAACCTCAAACTCTTGGGCTTAAGCAATTCTCTTGCCTCAGCCTCCCAAGTAGCTGGGACTATAGACACCTGCCCCAATGCCTAGCTATTTTTTTTGTTGTTGCAGTTGTCATTGTTGTTTTAGCTGGCCCAGGCCGGGTTCGAACTCGCCAACTTCGGTGTATGTGGCTGGCACCGTAACCACTGTGCTACGGGCGCTGAGCCAGGTAGAGTCCCTCTTGTAGCTATGTCCCACACCCAAAAGGGGTGCCATACACTTTTACATTGTGCCCATTCAGTGGAAGCACCACTCCCCTCTCTGGTTTGGCCCCTCCCCCCAACTTGAATTGAAATGAGTTTTTCTGGTATTAATTTTAACCCCAATAGAGAAAAAGAAATCTAAACACATTTTCATTCTATAATAGACTAAATGATGTCCAGTATAAAAAGGCTTCTTTATCAACATCTCATTTAAAGAAAAGATTAAATCTGGAAGCATGGTTTTTATACAGTGTTCTCCAAGTTAAAATCTGGTCAACTTTTACAATTTTCCCCAAGTAGAGAAGCAGGAAAATGCTCGTTTCAGCAGCACATATAGTAAAATTGGAACTATACAGAGAAGATTAGCATGGCCCCTATGCAAGGATAATACGCAAATTTGTGAAGCGTTCCATATTTTTTTTTTTTTTTTGAGATAGAGCCTCAAGCTGTCCCCCTGGGTAGAGTGCCATGGCATCACAGCTCATAGCAACCTCCAACTCCTGGGCTCAAGCGAGTCTCCTGCCTCTGCCTCCCAAGTAGCTGGGACCACAGGCGCCCACCACAACGCCCGGCCATTTTTTGGGTGCAGCCATCATTGTTGTTTGGCGGGCCCGGGTTGGGGATTCGAACCCGCCCCCTTAGGTGTAGTGGCTGGCTCCTTAGCCGATTGAGCCACAGGTGACGAGCCAAAAAGTTTTTTTTGAAGAACAAAATTTTTTCTTTCTTTCTTTCTCCCTTCCCTTCTTTTCCCTCCCCTCCCCTCTCCTCTCCTTCCGTCCCCTCTCCTCCCCTCCCCCTCCTCCCCTCCCCTCCCCTCTCCTCTCCTCCCCTCCCCTCTCCTGTCCTTTCCTTTCTTTCCTATTCCTCTGCCCATTCCCCTTCCTGTTCTGTTTCCTTTCCTTTTTATAGACAGAGTCTTGCTCTGTCGCCCAGGCTAGAGTGCAGCGGTGTAATTATGGCTTACTGCAGCTTCAGACTCCTGGGCTTCAAACAATCCTCCTGCCTCAGTCTCCTGAGTAGTTAGGACGACAGGTGCTCAATGTCATGTCCAGCTAACTTTTAAAAATCAGTTTATTTTTTATTTTTTGTGATTCATTGAGGGGACAAAGAATTAGGTTATATTGATTGTATTTGTTAGATAAAGTCCCTCTTAGACTTGTGTCCTATCCCCAAGAGGTGTGCTGTCCTCTGTGTTCCCCATGCCCCTCTCTCGTAGCTAATTTTTTATAAAGTGTTTTTAGGAGAGACAGGGTCTTACTATGTTGCCTATGCTGGTCTTAGACTCCTGGCCTCAAGTGATCTTCCTGCTTTGGCCTCCCAAAGTGCTAGGATTACAGGTGTCAGTGAGACACCAGGCCCAGCCAAAAGGGAGGATCAATGTCTTCATTTCTTTTTCTTTTTTCTTTTCTGTATTAAGGAATATTTGCCTAATCCAAGGTCACAAAGATTCTTCTCCTATGGCTTCTTTTAACAGTTTTATGCATTTGCCTTTTACGTTTAGGTCAGCTCCATGACCATTTCAAATTACTATTTAACACACATTGTTCTATCAAGGCTCATTAGTTTTGCAGAGAGAAGGATATCCTATTTTCCCAGCATCATCCGTTGAAAAGGGTAACATTTTCCTACGAAATTAACTTCGACCCTTTTCATAAAATCACTTGATCAGATTTTGTGGGTATATTTCCCTTTGTCCCCCTTGATCTATATATCTGACGTTATACCCACAACACACTGGCTTTTCTTGATTACTGTAGCTTTACAGTAAGTTTTAAGGAACTTCTAATGTCCAGCCAAGGCAGAGAACCACCAACTTACAGGTCTGATTCTGGAGCTAAAATGATCCCCAAGGGTTCTTGACCCTCTGTTCAAGTGCTCCCTTTAATAGCTAACATCTATGAAGCGCTTACTGTGTACCGGGTTAAGTGTCACAAACATCCTCAGACTTTGTTTTTGCAGCATCCATTTCCCCTTCTTGGGGTAAAAGTGTCTTCATTTTCCTTTGGTTAATCGTCACCCCCACTTTAAGCTCCTGTGACTTTTGTGGTGCTGACCCAGCACCCCGACTTCAGGGATGGGCCCTGATTGGTTCATTGGTTGGCAAACTGATCAGTTCATGAGTGGTCTCAGTTGGTCAAATGAGATTTTCACTACAATTATTGGCCAGAAGATATTTTATCTCTTCTTGGGTTTAAAACTAAAAGGATGTGGAGTCACCAGGGGCTACTACACAGCACCAGTGAAGCAACACAGGCTGAAGCAGAGGGAGCAGTTGGTGCCCCCGGGTCTAGCCACGCTGAGTCAGCAACCCCCGTCTGTCAGTTACAGGAGTCAATACACCCCTATTTTACTTATTGGCAGTTTGAATCCAGGTTTCTGCTTTTGCATCCCTGGCTCAGATGTATTTATAATGTCCTTAGTTTACAATACGTTCAGCAAGTAGCTATTACAGATGTCTTCATTTTATAGATGTTTTATAGACTTGGAGCCTTCAGGGGAGTTAAACCCTCCAGATGATTCTCAAGTCTACCTCAATTTGAGAATCACTGATATAGGATATATTGTGTTTCCTCGAAAGTAAGACTCTCTCTTATATTTATTTTTTCTCAAGAAGACACACTAGGGCTTATTTTCAGGGGATGTCTTACCTCCGTGCCTAAATGCATGGCGTGGCTATGCAGTGTATCTGCCCATCACTAGGTCTTATTATGGGGTAGGGCTTAAATTTAACAAATGCGTAGAAATCCTGCTAGGGCTTATTTTGGGGGTAGGTCTTATTTTCGGGGAAACACGGTAGGGACCTGCTTTTTAAGGATGATAGCACTTCACTAGAAGCTCTTTTCCCCTCCTTTAGTTTACCTTTTATTTATTTATTTGAAAAATAAGTCCAGCGTCTAACGCAGCCTAGGCAAAGAAGAGTTAAAATCCAAACTCATGCCTAAGTAGTGCCATGGAGCAGGGGGTCAGGTGACGGGGTGCTGGGGTTTGAATCCTGCAGGTTATAGCTCCGCGAGGGTGGCATCTACCCCTTCCTAGTTGTGTGACCTGGAGTGAATGATGAGGCCATCAGCGGCAGGCCCTGGGTGGGTGCTGCCCCCAGAGGGCTTCCCTGCAGCATTATCAAGATGAACCACTTAGGCACCTGCCTGGGTGCTCAGGCCTCTGATTTCAATATGGGGAGAGTCTAATGTATTTCTGCACGTGGGATTCCCTTTCTACTTTCGTTCCCTCTTTGGGTGGCTTTACTGGAAGATGAAAGTGGCCAGTGCCAGGCTGAGACTGAGAAGAAGTGGAAAGGAAGGAAATGAGAAAGACGCGGGTGGAGAGAGCCAGGCAGCCCCAGGGAGCCTCAGGGCAGCACAGGACCCTGCTGGGGCACTCAGTTGGCACCATGTGCTCACTGATCAGCCAGGCAGGAGCCCTCCTGGGACATGCTGGGGACAGACGGAGGACAGTCATGTGCACTGGAACTTCCATGCTAGCGAGGAAGAGAGACACCAAATAAATAAGGAAAAAGCACCAGGAAGAGGCGAGTGCCTTGAAGAACAACAAACCGAGTCAGGAAGGGGTGTGGGGGGTGAGTCCTTTAAGATGGAGCAGGCAGGGCACAGCCTTGGGAGGACAGGGGAGCAACCACCAGCAGGTGCAAAAGCCACCAGGTGGGAACAAGCTGGCCAGAGTCAGTGTGGCGGGGGAGAGAGGGCAAGGATGGAGAGGTGCCACCATGGCCACCAGGCCACGATGGGAGAGGGGAGACAGAGGAGGGAAAGACTTGGCAGCAGGTGCGAACCTGGGACACCGGCTGTGGGTCTGTGCAGATTCTGGAGCAGCACTGGCAGAGATGCGACACTTCCCAGCCCCAAGGCATTGATTCTTCAGCTTTGACCAGGGGACCTGTCAGCAAGGCCATTGTCACCCTGTTGAAGCGTTTTGTACTGCGGATCGTGGGAGGTCGCTGGGGGATTTTAAGCAGAATGAAACCAGGCACTTTGCATTTTAAAAAGAATGGGTGCTGCTTCCTGGAGAATTGGTTCAAGGCGTGAGGGCAACCGGGCACGCAGAGCATCAGTTGTCTTGATTTCCCAGAGATGGAGGGGTTTCCTGGGACCCGGGATTTTTGGTGACAAAATCAGGACAGTGTCAGGTGCTGGCTAAGTTGATGGCCAGAACGCAGAGACACTAAGAAGGAGACCCTCGCAGTCTTGGACCAAGAGATGTGACTCACTGAGACGAGGGTGACAGCAGCAGCAATGAGAAGTGGGCGGATTTGAGATGTATTTTGAAGGCGAGGTAAGAGGAGCCATTTCTCTGAGAAGCAGGTAAGACGAATCTCAGGTAAGGGATGGAGGGAGGAAAGAGTTCCCAAACGGGGTTCCACACGTAGCTGACCGAGGGACATCACAGTTATTAGTGTCCCCAGGCTCCGGCTCCTTCCTTAATGGTGAGACGAAGTGAAGAGAATAGTGTGACCGCAGGATGTCGCCTCCAGATTGGACTACACATCCTGGAATGTCCCTCAGAGACCGCAGGTGGTGGTTGATGTCACTTTTTTAGGAGCTTGTATAAAATTTATGAAGGCTTCTAGGAAGTTGATAGAGGGGAGATGTGGATGTTTATAAAACACAAACTGTGTCTCCTTCGGCCACTGACGCATCCTCCCTGCCTGGGGCACATCTGAGCAGGACATGAGTGGGAGGTTTGGGGCTCACACGCACAAGGCCCCTTTCTGTGCCCCCTGTGTCCCATCTCCTGTCGTCAGCTTAGACAGAAGCCATCACACCATCGCTTTTTGCCCCTGCCAGATGACATCTGTTCCCTACCCCAGACCTTACAGCCTGCTCCACCACGTCGCTGCTTCTTCACGTAGGAGAAGATCTCATAGTTACGGGCAGGTTGAGCCCTTATAATTTGCAAGGCTGTCTGTGAGGTTTTCATGTACCTTAAAGACAACAGGGTCAAATGAAGTTCGCAAGAAAAATATATTGCACTATAAAATATAATTATATTTCTGAGAGTGACACACAACTTTATGTACCATGGCTGAGTTATTTTCTTTTGAGGTGTTGTCATTCTTGGGGAGGAGAACTCCTTCTTGGCTCTGCCTTACCTGTAACTAGTTGCCTATTGGGAAATCCCATACCAACCGGTCAAGGATCTGACCTGCCATCAGCTTGGTGCCTGGAGGCAGGCACTGGGGTCACCTGGTAGTGCAGCTGTGAAGGCAGGATTGTCCTCTCTTAATCTCCAGGATGCCTGGCTATCTATCTATCTATCTTTCTTTCATCCCTATCTATCAATCTATCATCTATCTACCTCCTATCTATTTGTAGTTACTGATCTATCCGTATGCATATGTTATTTATTGATCTGCATATTTACCTATCAACCCTCTGTCTCCCCTGTCCATCCATCTGCCCCTCCACATGGATGCATCTATCCATCACCTACCTTAACTATCTCTACCCTCCCATCTATGTGCCTGTCTGCCATCTCTGTTTATCTGGTCTCTGGGGTCCACCCCCTCGCTCCTTGACTTTCACCCTGACTCTGAACTTCTCTGAGGCTGGGGTCACATTTTCTGTAGGGTAACCTGATAACTTATCACCCTATGGGGACACTTGGAGGCGTGAAAGGAGGTATTATTAATACTTGGGCACGGACTGGCCTGTGGCGGGGGTGGTAGTTAGATGTGTGTTTCTCTCTGTCCCTTAGTGCCTCACAGTGGCGCCATAAAGGTGTGTTGGCTGTGTTTTATCAGCAGTCTCAGCAGGGATGGTAAAAAACATTCCGTTTATTTTATACACAGAGACCACACGACAGAGTGACGGCTTACAGAATCGCAGAGAGGACGTCAGCAGAGAGAGGGGGCCAAATGCCTTCTGCAGAATTCCCAAGTTCACACGATACAAAGCTTTCTCCATCAAGCCCTTGTGCGGCAGAAGCTAAGCTCTGGGCTGCACGGAGGGAGCTTGAAGCAGAGAAATAAATAGCAGCAGCTGCCATTCACTGAAGCCGGCCTGCGCCTCCGCTAAGGCCCCGTGCCTTGTCTTAACGATTCCTTAAGGAAGGTGTGATTGTTACCAAAAAGGAAAGTGAGGGTCCAGCTGTCACACAAACTGTCCGCTGCTGCACGGCCACTGGAGCCCAGCAAAGCAGGCGTGATGCTCTTTCTCTTCCTAAAAGGTGCAATGCCTAACACTGCGTCTTTCCCACTTAGAAGCCCCTTCAGTAAGTTTTCTGGGAATCTCAAAAAAAGCAACTGGAGGTACATTCACGCCTAACGTGTACAATGCACACTATTTGGGTGAGGGGCACACTTACAACTTGGACTCACATCGTACAAAAGCAATTCATTCACTAAAACCTTTGTACCCTCATCATATTCTGAAAGCGAAGGGGGGGGCGCTTAACATCCACTTAGAAGGGCGCTTTCTAGTGTCAGATATACTCAATGCACCAAAACAGGCAAACAAAACAACCCAAACTCATAACTGGCCCCGGCACCTTATCACTTAGATACACAAAAATAAACAAAAAACTAAGCTTAATAATGAACTCGCAAGGCTGGGGCCAAGTCAAATCAGCTGGGACGTCAGCCCCTTGAAGGGGGAGGAGCGGAAGATCACGGCAGAAAACAGCAAGAAGAAAGGAGGGCGGTAGAGAGGGAAGAGAAGGGGAGAAAGAGAGAGAGGACAGAGCTGGGGGGAGAGGGAAAAGGAGAGAAGGGGAGGAGAGAGGCAGAGGGAAAGAGACGGAGATTGAGATCGACTTTGCTGTGCCGTGTCATGATGACACCCCAGGCCAACTGGGTACAAGTCCATCTCTGGTACCTGGTACCACCGCCTTCCTTCCAGCCACCACCATTTTGTTGCCTGGCAGAAGTGCGCGCTGCAAGGCCGTTTGCAAAGCCCCCTCCAAGGGCAATGCCACCGCCAGAGGCTTGGCCTCTCCCGGGCCGGCCCTGCGGGCCCCCGAGCCAGTCCGGGCCCAGCGGGTCGCGCCCGCTCCGCTGAGCTCCCTGCTCCCCCCAGTTCTGCAAAATGGTGCCGCGGGCGCCCACCCGGAGGCCCCGAGCGAGCTGCGGCGCGTGCAGCCCGGCCGCTCCGGCCTCCAGGTGTGGACGGCTTGTCCTTCGGCTGACCTATACTAGCTGGCACCTCGATTGAGGCTTACAAAAAAAGTATCACTGCAAGGAAGAAAAAAAATCCCGAGTGACTGTGTCTAAGGGTCCTTTTCTGAGAGCGCCGGGCTCAGGCGCCCTCTGCCGGGCGAGCCGGGGAGCGTGGGGCGCCGGGACGCGGGAGGCACCTGCCCACAGAGGGGCAGAGCCCAGCTGCGTTAGGCCAGGGAAAACAAAAAACAAACAAAACGGAACCCACCCACACGGAAATCACTGGCGGAGAACAGGCAACGTCTTCACCTCCTTTTTTTTTTTTTTTCCTGTCCCTGTTTCTGAAATTGTCGGATTGATAAGTGCGGAGAGAATCCGGAGGGGGAAAAAGTCAAGGAAGGGGACTGGGGGACCTGTGGGCTTCCTCATGCAGACAGAACTGGGTCTCAGGGAAGTCCTGGCAAAGACTGTGCTATTAGCGACCGTGCCCTGACAGCAGGTGTAATAATCCAGGAGATTCCAGTCCCCGCAAACGATCTAATCCAGCTGTGTTGAAAGACAGCTCTTCAGGATGATAAAGATGTTCTGTGTCCTTTCCATCCTGTGTGGTAACACCACCCACATGTGGCAATGACCACTTGAAATGCAGCTCATACAACCGTGAGGAGATGGAATTTTTGGCTCTATTTAATTTGGGTTCATCTAAATTTACATTTTTTAAACATCATTTTATTTATTTCTATTTGTTTATTTTTGCAGATTTTGGCTGGGGCTAGGGTTTAAACCCACCACCTCCAGTATATGGGGCCCGCACCCTCCTCCTTTGAGCCACAGGTGCCACCCCTAAATTTACATTTAAACAGCCCATGTGCGCAGTGGCTAATGTACTGGATGGTATAGCTCTGGTCTTATAACTCACAAGAAAAGACCAGCTGATCATTGACAGCTGTTAGGTGTCCAGGAATGGGGGCTTGATGGGAGAGGCCCTCCATAGCAAGTTGTTGAATCAATAAAAATTCAATAATTAAGAGTTTCTGCGCCCACTCTCCACGCAGGTGGAAATTCAGACCCCTCCTCAGAGACTTGTAGGAACTTTGAGACATGCAGCCTGGCCTGGGGAGAGTCCAGAGCACAGCGACATTTTCTATAAAATGTCTGAGGTCAACCCCAGGCCTGATGCTGGCTCTCCCGTGTGACCATGTGCCCAGCAGGTGAAGGGAAGGCTACTTGCAAGCTGTTTTCAGCCCTTCCCTGCTGATATCTTGGAAGCTGGCAGAGTTTCTGCCTGGTCAAAAGAGGCCTCTTTTATATGGGGTTTCACCAGCAACTTTTGACAATTTCTTTCCCTCTCGGCATTACAGATTTTGAAAGAAGTATTTTTGTTTCTAATTATAAATTCCTGCGTGATGTCATTAAGTCCCCAACACTCAGTGGGGCTGCAGCAAATAGCAAAAGACGATAGGCTGACAAGTTATCTGGAGGTGTCAGAAAGAAACGATGAAAAACAGTCCAGTTGGGGGAAATGTTTTCCAGGCTGCTTTCTGGTTTTAGCAACTGCTCGGGAAGAGATAAGACCCACATGGCTTTTATAAGGAGACATCGGGATCTCCAGGGGACATGAGGCAGGAGAAAAGAATTGGGCTGAAAACATCCAATCATCACATATTCACTGAGAAAAGAGATTACAAAATAGCCAAGGAAGCTCTTCAAGGGGCTTCTACAGGGACCCTGGGGGCAAAGATTCAGCAGACTCAGGGACAACTTGACTTCAGCTGGATGGTATTTGAATAATCTGCTAGCCAGCAAACAGATATAGCATGCATTGTCACATTGAGCGTTGAAACTCTCAGTTTGGCTATGAGTAATGTTCAGCCATGCCTGGAGGTCAGGCCTACACTCTCTCAGAAACAAGCAGGGAATTGAAGCAATTATTCAGATAATCCATAGATACAGCTACTGGCCAGTGCTGCATCCCTGATTTAGCCCAGAAACAGTAGGGCTATTATAAACTGTTGGTGATTTGTGGAGCTATCTTGAATTTATTAAGGAAAGAAGATTACAGAAAATTCCGGAATGCCAGTGGAGGCACATTCAGGTTGAGGGCCTCCCACGCCTGGAAGGAACATCTTGTTTTCAGCCAAAATGGAAATACAACTTTGAATTTAAATTTTGCAGATGGCTCAGGTCTCCACATGGCTGTTTTTATGTGTGTGGTCGATACATTTTATGTTGGGTTGTATTGGGGCCAAAAGGCAGAAAATGATATGATAGCACATTAAGAATTTTGAGATATTATGAATATAATAATGTTATTCAAAGCTGTCATTTAACTAGAACTTTACTGTGATTTTTAATGGGCTACACAATGTGGAAAATGTGTTCTTTTTCTTCAGCAGTTCAAAGCTACCTTGAATAGAATATAGTTTACCTGTCTACAATGGAAAGTCCAAAGAGTGGCAGTTTAGATTAGATTTATTTTTTTTTCCATTCTGTGTAAAATCCAGAGGTAGGTAGCAGCTGGGGTTGATGTGGTGTGGATTGTTTAAGACCAGACTTTTTTGGTCTTTCTCTGATAGTCACATAGCATTTCAGGAAGGAAGAAGGGCAAGAGGGACCTCAGAGGAGACCATGCCCACCTTTAAGGAGCATTTTTTTGTCCTAGTGACATCTCATTGGCCAGCGGTCTGTTAAAGGCCACGCCCCATTGCAAAGGAGGCTGGGAAATGTAGTTTTCATCTCCACTAAAGTCGAAACTGTAAGGGAGAGAGGAAACTCCATTAACAGGTAGGCATTTCAAAGACTCTTAATACAAAACAAATAAGTAATTAAAATTTTTGCTGGGTGAGGTGGCTCACGTCTGTAATTTCAGTACTTTGGGAGATCAAGGGAGGAGGATTGCTTGAGGCTGGGAGTTCAAGAGTCTATCTCCACAAAACAACAACAACAACAGCCAGGTATGGTGGGTCAGGCCTATAGCCCCAGCTATTTGGGAGACTGAGGCAGGAAGATCCCTTAAGCCGAGGAGTTTGAGATTGCATTGAGCTATCATGATGACACAGCACTCTAACCTGGGTGAGCCTGTCTCAAAAAGCAAAAGAATAGAAAATAAAATTTTTATTAAGTGTTGCAAAAATAATCCTATCTCAGTCATTTATGTGAGCAGCTTTTATTTGTAATGAATTTACTGTGGAGCAAAACAATGACTATATATAATAAGGAAATGTCTCTATCAAGGCACACAGTTCAGGGGATGTGTGCGCATGTGTGAGTTCTCCAAGAAGGAGAGCTGTTCTTCCTGGACAAGCTTCAGCACCCCTCTCCTGGGGGTTTAGATGAATTAGGTGTTTCTTTGTCCGTCAGCAATCCAGTCACCCTCTATTAGACTCCGGGCTGAGCAGCGTACTCCTGAGGACTAAATAAAGAGCTTCACCAGTAGTTTGTAAACCTGAAATGCACTGTCTAGAGCAAGTTCAACTTCATTAGGGATTTGAAGAGAGATTTATTGAGCCAAAGGGAAGACCTCTCTGAATGGAGTATGTCTTCCTTGATCTTAGGAACTCAAACAGCCCTGGCTTTTGAGTGGTCGTTAGCTTCAGGTCTGAAACAATTTCTGTGTGAGACAGAAATTATCAGTGGTGAAAGGCTGGGCGGAGAGAATGCAGTGGGACATACTGGTGGGTTGTGTAGGGTTCAATGTGCTTATGAACAGGTTGTATTTTGGCTTGTAGTTCAGGGGTGGCGAACTCTTCGGAGTCAAGCAGTAATCTCAGTGCGTAAGGGTGGCCAGGGAAAGAAGGGAGGGAGAACGGACATAACCCTTGATTCCCAAGGTGATGGTTCCTACTCAGCTCCAGGGGATAGGTTCTGCGGAAGACTCATGACTCCGTACTGCCAGCCAGGCCCAGCCAGGTATTTCCAGAAAAATCCCAATATTATGTGAAATCTGATTTGGTAATGTTGGATCACACAACCCATCACTGCTGGGTTAAGTGCTGAGAGAAGGTGGCCACAGTTGATATCAGGGCAGGACATAAATGTTCCCTCTTCTGCCTTCTCTCTTCTGACAAAGGCTGTCCCCAGCTGTGGGGAGGATGCTTTGAATGGAGAGGAGAAGGCAGGTGGGGGTTGGCATCACCTGATGGTGGGACAGCCAGTTAGAATGTTCTGGCCACGGTCAGGATATGATTTAACAAGAGTTGCAATTAAGGCAACGACAGTGAGGACACAAGGGTGGACTGAATCCTGGGACAATTTCTCAGGTGGGACCACAAGATTAGTGTCTGATGGGAGAGTTAGAAAAAGGCAGATTTGAGGGAGGGAGTGATTTTGTTTGGGACAGAAGTTACAGCACCGTGGCAGCGGAAGCTAGCCCACAGGTGTGTTTTGTTGATCACTCAAAAATTTCTTTTAAATTCATTTCTTAGGGGATTAAAATTTCTTTTACATTAATTTCCAGCTCTTAAAAAAATGGGAACATGTGCATTCAAATCGAGATTTTCACCTCCTTTTTTAGAGAAAAAAAAAAAAATCTGAGAGTGTTAGGCAACTATAGCTGGTGCTGGGACCAGGGCTGGGGCTTGGGGATGGGGAGGTGGTATCTGGACTCTGGTGTTTCTATTACCTGCCTGGCTGGGGAGTATTTGTGTCTGTGACCAGGCAGGAACTGGTTGTGCAAGTTGTAGGAATATACAAGATCTCTCCTGGCAGGACAAGAAGAATTCCAGGCAACAACCACATTGCAGGACAGAGGAAGCAGAGGAACTGATTGCAAGTGGGGTTTAGAAAATATGGGCTGGGGGAAAGGGAAAAGAAAGGAAGAAGAAACCAGGAGGGTAGAGCCTGCCTTCCCAGGCCCCTGCAGAGCCCACAGCGCAAAGGTTGAAATGGGCCATTCTTGTACATTTGTGCTGCTACGCTGGGGGCGGGGGGTGGGTTTCTCAGTGCCTGTCAATGTTTAAAGGGAAAAGCCTGCGCTCAGGGGGCTGCAAGAGCAATTCTCTGTATCTGCTCTAAGCAATGAAATTCTCACACGAGCGCACGGAGAAAAAAAGGTGCCTTTTGCTGTCTGATTGCTTTTCTTGGTGAAGCGCTACAGACAACCCAATAGTAGAGTTCTAAGTAAATAAACCATGGCCTGTGTGTTCCGTGGAGACCCGAAGAAGATCTGCCGAAGAACTTCCAAATAAAACAAACAATCCGTAGTAGTATGTTCTCTCTTTCTATCCCTCCATCCCTATACCAGTAGAAATTAGATCCGAAGAATATTCAAGAACGCCCATCTGCCTATCACACTCACAACACCAGATGTTAAAGGGGAAGGTTTCCAAGATTGAGAACAAGTGTTTAAGGGGGTGGGAGGATTGATTGACTTTTATTGACTTTTACCTTCAAGTTGTCTGTTATATTTTAACTGAGAAAATGTATTTCTGTATCACATAAACAATTATTAAATAAAAGTAGGTTCAAGTTCAAAGCATGCGACAATAGAGATGGCATTTTGCAAGTGTTGTTTCAGCAGAGTGGTGGGAGGGGAAAATAGATTACCACATACAGAAGGGTAAAGAGGAACAGACTGCAGAGCCCTTGGGGTGTTGGGGGAAGATGGTCACTGTAATCTTTTTTTTTTTGAGACAGAGCCTCAAGCTATCCCCCAGGGTAAAGTGCCCTGGCATCACAGCTCACAGCAAGCTCCAACTCCTGGGCTCAAGCGAGTCTCCTGCCTCCGCCTCCCAAGTAGCTGGGACCACAGGCGCCCGCCACAATGCCTGGCCATTTTTTTTTTTTGGTTGCAGCCATCATTGTTGTTTGGCCGGCCCGGGCTGGATTTGAACCCACCACCTTAGGTGTATGTGGCAGGCACCTTAGCTGCTTGAGCCACAGGCGCCGAGCCCACTGTAATCTTTACTGGTTTGCTTTTAACTAACTGGAGGGACCCAGAAGCTCACACAAAGGTCATTTGGGGTTTCCTCAGAGGGTGCTGCTTCTACAGGAGAGCGGTGAAATTTGCTTCTGAACTGGGATCACTCCTATAATTTGCCTTCCAACTCTTTCCATAGACAAAAGTCTAGAAGGAAGTTCAGGGGAAACCAAAATGGTGTGATTGGTGGGTTTGAATCATCTGTGTAAAGGCTAAACGTTTATATGGGGAAAATGTTGCTTTAAGTATGATACAAAGGAATGTCCACCAATAATTAGCATAAAAGGGGTATTCCACTAGGCAGCTATTAAAAATCATGTTTTCCAAGTTTTAAAAAAATTTTAAAACATGGGGACATGTGGGTAATGCAGTACTTAATTTAAAAAAAAATACACGCTCCAAAACTTTTTATGTGGTTGAATGCTTACAAAATACTATTTATGCGTAAGAAAAACTAAGGAAAGCACTTAGGGTGTTTTACCAGTGGTTCTCTCCGGGTGATGGGGAAATTGGTGATTTCATTTTTCATGCATTTCTGTTGACACAACAATTTTCGATCAAATACGTGATGGTTTTGATAATTGCCCCAAAGGAACCGTTTTTAAAACTGTAGTTTGAAAATCATTTATGAGGGAAGACAGCCAGGAAGATTCCTGTTTGGGGAGGAGGCAGGCAGGCCCCAAGCCGCCTGGGCTTCACCTTCCGGAGCCTTGTCCCCTACCCCCCTTTTGCCCAAATATCAAATAGCAGACTTCGCACAGTTGAAAGGAGCTAGAGCAGTCCAGTTTTCCAGCCCTGGGTGACAAGTCAACTCTTCCCCTCTCCCAACTCGAGGGGCTCTTAAGTTTTTTTAAAAAAGCACAGATCTCTCAATGAGCAGAAGCCACCAAGCTGACAACAGACATGTGGCCCTATGGCAGAGGGTGACTGTGAGGAAGCTATGTGCCGGCAAGGACCCCTCCCTTCCCCTGTGTGGGCTGATGGGGAGGCCAGTAAACTTGGGGATTAAACGTGCCCATCTGGCACTCTTTCTCTTTTGCTTAACATCTCTGAGGCTTGGCTCGGTGCCTGTGGCTCAATCAGCTAAGGCGCCAGCCACATACACCTCAGGTGGTGGGTTCGAATCCCCAGCCCAGGCCCACCAAACAACAATGACGGCTGCACCCAAAAAATGGCCGGGCATTGTGGTGGGCACCTGTGGTCCCAGCTACTTGGGAGGCGGAGGCAGGAGACTCGCTTGAGCCCAGAAGTTGGAGGTTGCTATGAGCTGTGATGCCATGGCACTCTACCCAGGGGGATAGCTTGAGGCTCCGTCTCAAAAAAAAAAAAGAAAACAGCTCTGAGGCTTCTGGCAAACTCTGTAACTTCCTTGTGCCTCCATTTTCTCCCATGGCAAAAGGAAATGGAGGAATTCCCACCTCCTGGGGTTCTTCTGAGGATTGAATGGAATCAAATCCACACAGTAGAGTGTGTAACAATCACCGAACCAATCCCTTCCTGCTCAGACTGTCTGAGTTTGTCTTCTTTTCACTCTCCCCTACGGTCATCATCCAGGTGATAAAATGAGCATGGATGGTTTGGGGAGAAGGCGCCCTTTTGAATCTGCAGATTTTCCTTTGAAAAGCAAAGCCTCCAAATCCCAGCCTGGTTCCTAATGGAGTCAATGAGTAAATGAGCGTTACTCCCTCCCTTCTGAGAGTATGCGATCAGATCTCATGTGGATTAGATGATTCTGTCATGTTTTATTCAAATAAATCCTAAAAAGAGCTCCTCCCCACCACTTCTTCAGCAACCACGCTCATCCAAGCCATCTCTAAGTGACGGCCTTCCTGTTTCCTCGTTTGACTTCCAATGAACTTTGCCATCAATCAATACAGAGAAGAACCAGCCTGGACAGTGGAGCATCATGTCTCGAAGCTCCAGGACTTGGCAGGTAAGTAGACCCAGGACTGAGCCTGTCTGGGACAGTTAGGAACTTGCCTGTGGTCACCAGGTGGCAAGTGGCTGTTCACGTCCACGGCTCCCTGGCTCTGGAGGCCATGCCCTGGATTGAGAGGCTCACCGTCACCTGTCACTGCTGTAAGGCGTGGGCACCAAGGTGCAGCTGCCGCCTCTGCATCGCCAGGGAAGTTCCTCTCGTGGAGGAAGAGTTATCCTCACGCAGGTGGTTGGGACTCACCCTCCCTGTATCCCCAGCACCAAGAGGAAGAAATTTATCCAACCAATATGGCATACGATTGGAGGTTGCTGCCTTACAAAACATAGTATGTAGCGGAAAAATTCCAGCTTTTTAAAGCCCGTTGTAGAGTTAATCAGATCTGCCGAGATCTTTCATTCCTTAATCACCCCTTGCATCTACTGTGGGTGAATTTATTGTTTTTGGAGAGATTTTCTTTGGGCCTTTGGAGTAGAAGTCTCCCATTATACTACAATGTTCTCTGCCGGGTTTGTTTACCACTCCCTCCCGTCCTGGACGCAGAGGCAATACTCAATCAGTTGATAACTCAATCAATCGATCCCCCTCTCAGATAAAAGGCAGGAGAGAGTGTTGAACGCCTCATTTTCTCCGAGGCACCTGTCAGCTCCCCGGGGCTTCCCCAGACCTTTTCCCTGTGTGCTCACCATGCTGAATTGAAACGGGTGATGCCGCCAACTCAGTCCACAAGACAAGCTAATCCCTAAACTGAGAAGGCAGTGACAGGCCCAGGAAATGGTTTCACCCTGGGAATATTCTGGAAACCAAGTTTGAATCATCACTTCACGTTCGGTTGGACACAGGTTCACTCCCGGGCTGACTCACATATGCAAATACCCCTGACTACCGTCTGACTGACTGCGTCACACGCACACACCCCTACCTTTCCAAAATGCTAAGGTCACGGCACGAGACAGTCACCCTGGACTTCAGAGCTCTGAGTCCTTCACCACCAACCTCAGCTCCTTTCTCTGTCTCCTGCCCACGTCCAGTCCAACAGCAAATCCCGCCCTGCCTGTCTTCCCAACAGACCCGGGATCTGGTCACGCCCAGGGCAGTGCCTCCGTCAAACTCTGTCATCTCTGAGCCAGGTGACTCTGTAGCAGGGGTCCTCAAACTTTTTAAACAGGGGGCCAGTGCACTGTCCTCAGACTGTTGGAGGGCCGGACTGTGGGTCCCGGGATGAGTCGGCTGCTAAGCAGGACAGGCAGTGGCAGCAAAAACACCCAGCGGGCCGGATCAATGTCCTAGGCGGGCTGCATGTGGCCCGGGCCGTAGTTTGAGGACACCTCCTCTGTGGCATGCAAACTCCTCTGCCTCCACCTCCACAGGAAGGGTGGTCAGGTGATCTGATTCACATTTTAAAAGAATCATTCTGCTGGTGGCTCACACCTGTAATCCCAGCACTTGGGAGGCTGAGGTGGGTGGATTGCCTGAGTTCACAGGTTTGAGACCAGCCTGAGCCAGAGAGAGACCTTGTCTCTAAAAAAAAAATAGCCGGGTGTTGTGACTTCTATTAGTGCCTTTTAGTGAAGGTCTGACAATAATTAACTTAGTTTTTGTTTGTCTGAAAACCTACTTATTTTATCTTCAATTTGAATGGATATTTTTTACTAGGTGTAGAATTATAGGTTGGCCATTATTTCTTTCAACTCATCAATTTTGTTCTTTCATTTTTTCCTTTCTTTCTTCTCCCTCCCTCCCTGTTTTCCTCCCTCCTTCTCTTCCTTCCCTCCCTCACTCCTTCCTTCCTTCTTTCTCTCTCTTTCTTCCATTTTGAAAGGATCTGGTCATCTGGTATCTATCAGTTCTGCTGAAAAGTTAATTGTCAGTTTCTTTTAGTCGGAGGAGAACATCGCGTCTCCCTTCTAGGTCACCTGCAACTTTTCCTTTCCTAGCCTTTGCACCCAGGTGAGGTAGCCGGCAACTAGCCATTTAGCTGTCTTTTTCTGGAAAGAAGTTTTACATGTTACCTGGCTTTGGTTTTATCCAGCTGATGTTGGAGATAACAGCTGGAGGTTGAGGCAACAAGGGAACTTCAGAGGAAGACAGGTTGAGACAGAAGGAGTAGTTTACTTAGGAGGAGTCGACCCTGGAGGATCAGCCAAAGGAAAGGTGTAGGGGACAGGACGGCCCCTCTGAAAATCACAGACCGTGATATCCAATAAGGATTTGGTATTTTTTTCATCGTGCAGTACTTCCCTGCTGTAACTGACATCCAGAGGACTTACTCAACCTGTCCAACCTCACACAGCTTGCAGGTGGCAGCTGGCAGTTCAAACCCCTGCCAGGAGAATCCATTTCCCATCCTTGCAGCCTCTATACTATCTAAAGACCAGGGACTTTTAACGTTTTCTTGTTACACATCGTAATAAGGAATATATCTCGACTCTATACACACGTGCTTATAAAATCAGAACAAACCTTGCGCTAATCAATATTACCCATATTAGGCTCGGCGCCTGTGGCTCAATCGGCTAAGGCACCAGCCACGTACACCTAAGGTGGAGGGTTAGAATCCCCAGCCTGGGCCCGCCAAACAACACTGATGGCTGCAACCAAAAAATGGCTGGGCGTTGTGGCAGGCGCCTGTGGTCCCTGCTACTTGGGAGGCTGAGGTGGGAGACGCGCTTGAGCCCAGGATTTGGAGGTTACTGTGAGCTGTGATGCCATGGCACTCTACCCAGGGGGATAGCTTGAGGCTCTGTCTCAAGAAAAAAAAAATTACCCATATTACCAGTGACACATCGTGAGCTGTTCTGTTCTAATCTTTTATGCCCTTCTATTCCATATGCTGAATAAAAATTAATCAGTTGCTCCCCAAATAAAAACCACTACTAATAACAGGGACCTACCTTTAAAAATTAATTAAGTACATCCCTCTGATTTGCTAGAGAAAAAAAACTCAGCGTGTGAGAAGGAAAGGCAGGGGAAGCTAGTTCTTTCTGCCTTTCAGGAACTTTAATAATAAAAGAGCTTTATCACCCACTTCAGATTCTTGCTGTACATGGCCTCCTTAACTTAAGGTTCCTTAGCCTGGTCAGTTTTCCAGCAGACACTGACCAAGTGGGGAGCGCTATTTAGCTTTCAGTGTGCGTGTGTGGGGGGGTGGGAGATAGGGGGTGGACAGGAACTCAGCAAATGTTTGCTATAAGAATCAAAGGAAGGATCAGAACAGGGGGGCCGCTCAGAACCTGCAATGTTTCCCTCTGGTCAGTGTGGACCCAAAAGAGATCCTTGAATGCCCATTTCTTGGACAATCAACAGTTTTCCAGAATTGCTATCTCGGGCTGCTGTGCCAGGAGGGATTAAAGTGAGAGGGCCCCTCCCCCAGTCCAGAATTTCCTGTCCTGTCTTGTGGTTGACTTAAAATATTTTCAACGCCCGCCCCCCCCTTTCTCACCATCTCTTCTCCGTGGTCAAAGAGGTTATAAATTTGCAAAGGAAATGATTAAGCAAATCCAGAGATCTTGGCCATGGGACCTGATTTTTCAAGGCCCTGGTTTTTGAGAGCTGAAGAAGTGTGTCCGCTGAAGGATTTGCACATGAGTTTTTTAGTGTCAGGACTGGAGCACGATTTCCTGTTTTTGTATTCTCAAAACCGTTCAGTGACTTGTGAACGACTGGCCAGAAGCCATAGGGAGGGGGTGAGGGCTGCGGGGTGAGGGCTGTGAACCCAGAGGGGAGGAGAGAGGCCGTTCCCCTCCGTTCTGGCAGGACCTTTGTGAAAGTGGAAAGTTTTCTTTTTTGTTTTTTAAGGCAATGAGGTAGAGATGAAAGGGGACAAAAGGCAGATTCTCGACACTGAAGTTGGGGGTTTGCGTGGAAAGAGAAGCAGTCAGTTCTAGCAGGAATCTGAACAGGCTGGAGGACTTGATGCTCAGAGACAGCTGAATCTCAACATGTTTCCACAAACATGGATGTTGGTTAGACGGAATCAGGTGCCTGGCACGGTGCTAACTGGTCTGTGTAAAAAATGTCATGTCATTAAATCCCCGGGGCATCGGCTCTCTCTTCTGGACGTGGAACCGGGGCCTGAAGAAGTGGGACGACATGGTCAAGGCTACCTGGCCCGCTAGGAACAGACCTGGGGTCACAGCCAAGGCCGTTTGGACCCAGAGCCTGTGGTCTCCGCCACCCCTCTCTGTTCTGAAGATAAAGAGGCTGACAGGGCGTTCACCAGGACCGGAACATTTATGTTCATTCATTTAGATATAGACCCTCACCCAGGCTGCTCCTGATCCTTCTTTCCCTTCAGAGCAGGGCCTCCGGCTGTGCTGGGCATTTGGCTGTTTGCCCTTAGACCCCTTTCCAGGCTTCCCTGCCTGGCGTTCATTGCCGACTGGCTTCTGGTTAGGCTCAGGCCGAGGGAGGCACAGAAAGGCAGTGCTTCCTAGAGCCCCCTCAGTTCTAGCTGCCCTCAGGCAGCCTCAGCTGTGCCATCTCCACAGGTGCCAGCTTCCCCCAGCCCAACCTCCCTTTCCCCGTGACGGTCTCCAATGCCACTTGTATTTCTAACCTGTTTCTAACCGATTTCTACCTTTCAAGACTTTCAGCTCCTTTCACACCAGTGTCCACATTCCATTTTCTCTCTTAAGTTACTTGGCCGGGCTAGGGTTTCTGGAGGGGAGCTTACGGGAGCCACAGACATCAGTACCTAAGTCACAGACCTTGAGACAAGACCTTGGGCACAGGACATTTATTCGGGAAGTGATCCCAGGAACGAGGAGGGTGTGTTCATGAGTGCGTCACTCCTGGGGGGGACTGTGATTCAGTCTTGCTGAGGACCCTCGGGGGGAGCACGTGGAAGACACCTCTAGGTTGTTCCACTGAGAAAGTCCCACTGAACTGGAGAAGCGGAGATGGTCATGTGCCACCTGGCTTCCCTCGTGGGTTGGGGGCTGTTCCTGCAGACGCACAACTTCAGGCTGTTCCAGAATGCCCTGCAGGTGGACCGAGCGGCTCTCACGGGCGTGGAAAAAGCCACCATGAACAAAAGCAAAGTGGGGGGGCCTGGGAGGTGGGACGCTGCCAGGGCTGAAGAGCCATGGGGCGGTGCCCACAGCATCTGTTCCCATGGCAACCTGACTACTATGTAAGTAGATTCCACCAAGGAAAGTCACGGGCAGACCCAAGTCTCTTCTCCTGAAATTCTGCTTTTCTTTAGAACGGGATAAACAGAAGGGAAAGTGAACATTTTTCTTTGTCTTCTTTCTTAACTCTTTTTTTCTTTTAAGGATGAGCCACCCGCCAACTGCTTATGTGGATGAGGAGAGACTGGGGCAAAGTTTAAGGGCATCCAAAGACTGTGTGGCCTTTCTGCCCACGATAGAGAAGATGCCCACTGTACCTCAGGCCAGTGTCATCTGCACCTCACCAGAAAGCTCCCCGAGCACTTAGCACCTGCTGGACTCTTTGCCTAAACCTCTAAGTCTCCTTTATCCTTCTCGGCGGCTCTCTGAGATGAAGGCCCTGGACATTCCCATCCTACAGAGTTATGAATAATCTAAGGCTCTGCGAGGCACAGTGACTTGGTCAAGATCTCACAGCCTTGGGCCCTGGGTGTGGATCATCTGGGTGACAACGGGACCAAATTCCACATCCACATTTATGACCTTTGGAAATAAACATTTAAGTATTCTTTTGGTTAAGGGCAAAGTCATTTCAAAGTTGTATCTAAGTATTTCTTACAACTTTTAAAGAAGCGTAAGGAGGAAATGATGACATTCGGTAACAAATAGCAGGAAGGTAGGTCACTCGGTGGACATCAGATGAGTTGAGTTTTGGCTACGTTGGCCTCCAGCTCCATGGTCCCCGCTGCCCTCAGAAGAGTCTAAACTTCTTACAATTGACTCTTCTCCCCCACCCTCTGCGTCCTCAGTGACCGCTCTGGGCTGTGTCTCCAGCTCCCCTGCTCTTCTGGGGTCTCCCCACGACCTCCTCCCATTCCTGCTAAGCTTCTTGCTGTTCTCTCTGTCGACTCCAAGTCTGGCACTGCCTCTTCGGCTGGGACCTCCTTTGAGCACCCCGGATCCATTCTTTGTGCTTTAGCTAAACTGTCACCGCCCCGCTAAAGCCCGACCAACCTCCCCTGGTCTTACAGCAGGGCTTCCTCCGAGTCCCGCAACATCCTGCTCTACCTTCTCTTACGCTGTCTTATCGCCCTTCCGCCCACCTGTCTCTCCCGCAGACATAAAAGCAGCTTTTCAGAGCTTC
Organism: Galagoides demidoff; assembly: GCA_963574575.1. Taxonomy (NCBI): domain Eukaryota; kingdom Metazoa; phylum Chordata; class Mammalia; order Primates; family Galagidae; genus Galagoides; species Galagoides demidoff. Next base: position 10,021 of record CAUYQV010027015.1, on the reverse strand, counting down.
AGTTGGGTGTCCACCTGGGCCCCGCCAGGTGTGTCCTTGGGCCGAGCTACTTTCTCTCTCTGAGCCTTAGTTTCCCCACCTGTCAAATGGTCAGTAGTAAGGTTAAGTCATGGGGTGCGCCTTGCCTGGCCTATAGTGAGATTCAGGGTTAGCTTTCCTTATCCATCCTGTGCAGCTTCAGGGCCAGTCTCTGGACCAAAAGCTTAGCTGGTGGTCCGTGAGGGGGAAGGTCCACCTAGCCCAGTGGTTTTCAAACTTTCTCCCGCATCAGGAGACCTGGAGGGCTTGTTAGAACACAGATTCTACCAGATTCTACTCCAAGAGTTTTTGACCTGCTGGGTTTCCAGTGGGGATTAGAGAACTTGAATTTCTAATATGTTCTCAGGTGATGCTGGTGAGTCTGATCTGGGAAGATCCTTGGACTGGTCACCTGGGGAGGGTGGATCTCTGATTAGTGTGATTAAACATTTGGAGCTAAAACAAGCCTACGCTAGAGGATGAGGCAACCCACTTCTAATGGGTGTGGCCACAGAATATTCTTCCAATAATTCATCTGTGCCAATTATTTATTAGATATTTCCTGTGTCCAGGTATTGAGCTACACGCTGATGATGGGATGATGGAATGATGAAGGAGACAGACAGGAAGGTCCTCATGTTGATAAGCTCAGTCTCACGGCCCTTCTTTGGAGGCCAGGTGCCATCATTATGCAAATCCCATCAATCTGAATTGAAGGGACGTGTTTGATTTGGGGAATGGCCAACCTTAAGAACACTGATGTTATTAATAATCGCTTGCTGCCTTCAGCGTTACTGTATTGCCTTCTCAACACCCATGTCCCAGAATGAGCCATCAAAACTGATCATGACAATCCAGTGACCCCTTTGCCTGGAACTGTAGCCACTATTTACCACCAGATTTAGGATGAAGTCAAATCCACGGAACGTGGGTGGTGCCTGTGGCTCAAAGGAGTAGGGTGCCGGCCACATATGCCGAGGTGGCGGGTTCAAACCCAGCCCCGGCCAAACATGGCAAAAAAAAAAAATATATATATATATATATATATATACATACATATATATATATATTCTATCTCCACGGAACGTGGCAGAGCAGAGTGTGGGAGAATCAGTCAGGTTGTGCCTTACCACCTGTTACATGAGCCGACACACTTCCTCATAATGATTGTTAGCCAGAACGGAGTTTCAGAGAGTAAAAGCCAAAGCTGTGACATGACACTTATTACCCAAAATTGTAAACAGCCTATTGTTACTGTGATTAGTCGATCTGAGCAGGGGTTTTCTGTTACTTGGTGCTAAAAGTTCCCTGCAGTAGACTAGCTCTCACTTCCCGGGTGCTCATGAAGTGCCAGCCCCCCCAGCTCACTGCAGGCTCCCGGCACCTCCACCACTGACATCACTGATCCCCTTGTTGAGTGAGGCAATTCGGAGCCTAAGTCACCTGCCCTCTCTCTAGTCAGGAACAGTGACAGGTGAGAGGTAAGGCTGCTTCCTGGAGACGGACCACTAAGAAAGACGCACAAATGCTCTGCAGTGACACCCACTTAATGTATTGCAATCACAGTCTTTCTTGAGCTTCTTCCAAGATGTAGTGCATTAGAATGGAAAAAAACCAACCAGCTAACCTCATTGATGTTTGGAAGGCAGGGATAGAAGGCAACTGACCCGCCCAGCTTGGCCTTCTTGTTCTATGTCTTCTTATCAAATCTGACTACTTTCTAGAACTTACTCAGCAAACACGCCCCCCTGCCGCTTTGGCCCAGTTTCCCGGTCAGGCAATCAATCTGGGCGAAAGGCCTTGGCTGGAGATTGCAGAACCCCAAGTCCTGGAGCGCCCTCTAGTGGCCTCATTTAGACGGATACGTGCTTCCCCGATTGTCAATCACGTGGAGGAGGAGGCCCTTCCCCGGCAATCCTTCCCAGAAAGGCAGCTGGGGGCCATTTTGCTAAGAAGTGCCCATTTTGAAAAAACAAACAAAAAAAATTCACAAAAAATCCATACAGGTACATGCCAGTTCCTCTCTACCACCTGCCTCCATCCCCAGTGAAATGTAACAAAAGCAGCTATTACATTCATTTAGGGACATCCAGCTTTTAATTACATATTGTATTCAGAAAGCATTTTCTAAACTTGAATGTGTGATAATCTAAGCGTTATTATGATCCTTCTGAGAAATTATGGATTGCTCCTTCCACTACAGCGAGTTAAAGGGTCACGGGATGGAGAGGTGGCACGTGAGTCCCTTCCTAGAGAAGGGCAGCAGAGCCTAAAGAGTTAAACTCCCAGAAAACCAATTTATGCAAAGGGCTGGATCCTGACCAGCTTTCAGGCCCGCACTAAAGATCTGAATTACAAATTTAGAGAATTTGCTGCTCAGTAAGTCATTTCTTTTCTTCCTAATGGAGCCTGTAATTTTCAGTGGGCCAGGGGCCACTTTCTTTTCCCTGGTAGAGTGAACCAAATCTCGATCACGGAGAGGACTAATTCTACTCGCCGTGCAAAATTGCCTCCTTAAAAGGCTTAAAGAGGGACATTCAGGGGATGTTAATACCACCCCTATAATCTCACGTTGCTGCCAAGCTCACCCCCTGGTTTTCCCTGTGTCTGCACCTTGGGTAAGTTAATAATGGTATCACTTCTCTTTCTTTCCCTTGACTGTAGGTTAGTGTAGCTGATTTTATTTTTGTAAACCGTAAGAATGACATCGTCAGGTCCAGGGGGTGGAAATGTCCTCCCTTACAGGCACTTTGAGAAGGAGCCAGCGGGACACAGAGCCTCATCTCTTGGAAGCTAATTTAATGGGATCCTGTGCTTCTGGACTGTTTGCAAACAAACAAGGACAATCCAGCCTCTGTGTGTGTGTGTGTGTGTGTGTGTGTGTGTGTGAGAGAGAGAGAGAGAGAGAGAGAGAGACAGAGAGACAGAGAATGTGTTTAAATCCCAGATAATTTGTTTAAAGAGTAACTGGCAAGGGGATACAATAAAAACACAAGGATATCACTTTCTTTTCTTTTCCCTTCCCTTTGGGCATTTGTTTTGGTACCTGCCTCCCCCCAAGAGGATGAATTCAAGAGGGACGTCATGCGCTCCTGGGAATAACTGCTCTTTTGAATGAATTTGTTTACGGATATCCATCAAAAAGTCACCAGCAGCTGGAACTGGCAGTGTTGTGGGACGCATGTGTGTGCGCGCGTGTGCGTGCGTGTGTCCGTATGTGATGCATGTGTCCATGTGTATCCGTGTGCACATGTATGTGTGTCCATGTGCCCGTGCACAGTGGCAGCCATTTCGGCTCAAAACCTCCAATCTTGGAAGGGCCGCTGCTTCTTGACTTAGGAGAAGACACACTTCCCTGAGCACCTAAAATAAATAAGTAAATGAGTAAGTAAATAAATAATAATAACAATCCTAAAAGGCACCTCCTCCCCACCCCCCAGGTTTTAAATTCCCTCTCAGGGCATTCAGGAATGTCTTGCTGTGTGTGAGTTTTGCTTTGCTTTTCTCTCCATTGTTCTGAGTGGCATTTCTGGGAATCTGGGTCCTTAGGGCTTTTCTGCGCTCACTGGGTGAGTTTCTGCTCTTTTACTCACTAGCTCAGCGCAAAATGGAAATGAGTTATTTACTGTTAAATGCATGAGGACTGGGATCTAAACTCAAAACGACAGCAACACACACACAACACACAAAGGGGGGGGGTTACTTGCCTCTTAAGCTACAACCTATGAGAGTTTCCCTAAGAAGTCGAGTTTTTAGTTTACTGTGACTTTTCTTGCCTTAAAAAAAAAAAAAGCAATATTATTAAAAGATTGTTCTCTCTTTCTCTCTCTCTCTCTCTTTTTTTTTTTTTTTGGCCCAGGAGCACAGGGCTTCAGTTATAAAAACTGTTGGCCTGATTTGCCAAGAGCTTTTCTGCAAAGAACCTTTTCTGTTTTGCTGGGGGAGGGGGAGGGCTCCATCTGCAGTGGTGACTCTGGCCCCAGCCGCTCAGTTCCTTGGTCTGGTTTCTCTCCCTCCTGCCTGCGGGCACTTCTCATCTGGGCAAAAAGCCCTGTGCCCAGTGAGGTGAAACTTGCAAATGGTACTGTCACCTTCCTCAATGGACTGCAGCCCAGGAGCTCACCAAAGGTCAGAGCAGGCAGCCCCCCACGGTGTCTGGAGACAAAGGAGTAGCAGCTGCCTGCTTTCCTGGAATCACCGTCCCAGGCTCTAATGATGGCAACAGTGTAGGCAAAGTCGTCGCCCAGGAAGGCCCTCCCCACGGGGACTTTCCCTGCACTGTGCCAAGTTAAACATTCTAGGTGAACAGCACTAGACCGTTCTCAGCTGGTGAAGCGCAGACACCGGTAATCTCCAGGTGTAGTCAGGATGTGTGAAGAGCTAACCAGCGAACCCGCCGGTCTCTATTTGGAACCCAGAATCCAGCCAGTCCAAAGGGCCCTCTCCCCACTGCAGTCTGGGTTTTTAAGAGAGGTCACTTGTTCCTGAACACGCTTCCACGTGCCTATCGTGCCCCAGCCAGGCTTTAACTTGCCTAAGAGGCAAACTCGTGTCTCTGCTCTAAGTCCATGCCAGGAGAATAGATCACTGACGGTTTCCACTCAATGTGTGATGAGCTGTGTGGTAGATTAGTGGGTGCCCATATGCATTAATTACATGCGTTTCTTTGTATGAACACGAGCCGGGGCATGCATTTCCCTGTCCCCATATGTGATGGGTATGTATGTATGTATGTTCATGTGTGCAATTGCAGGTGTCAACACCTATCCGAATGTGAATGTGTCTCTCTATGGTGGGCCCTGCAATGCAGTCACCTTCTGGGTGCTCAGAGGTGGCAGCTTCTTAGCTCAGTGGAAGCAGTTTGCCCCTCCCACCAGATCCCAGGACAGCCCGGCACTCACTTACAGGGCTTCAAACACCAACCTTCTTGTCTCAAGAATGGGCCACTGTGAGGTATAATTCTTTTTTTTTTTTTTTTTTTTGAGATGGAGCCTCAAGCTATCCCCCTGGGTAGAGTGCCATGGCATCACAGCTCATAGCAACCTACAACTCCTGGGCTCAAGCAAGTCTCCTGCCTCAGCCTCCCAAGTAGCTGGGACCACAGGCGCCTGCCACAGCGCCTGGCCATTTTTTGGTTGCAGCCATCATTGTTGTTTGGCGGGCCCGGGCTGGGGATTCGAACCCGCCACCTTAGGCGCCTTAGCAGATTGAGCCACAGGCGCCGAGCCTGTGAAGTATAATTCATGCTCCATCTGAGACCAGTCCTTGCCCAAACCCTTCTTTGCCCTCTATTCTCTCACTGTCTTTCCCAGGCAGCCCACTTAGTCTGTCCCTGCCCCAGGCTCTGCTCCAGGCAACCTGACCTAAGCCAGCATTTTAAGATATGTGCACATGTGTGTATGCAAATACACAGGTGCACACGTGTGTGTGCGCACATGGATGCCCCTGTACAGGGATATCCAGGAGGATTTGGGAGAAAGTTATCTTCCAAAGAAGGTTACAGAGGAAGAGTGTGGCTTTTATATTCTGGAATGTAAAGCCATCTAGACATCAAGTAGGACAGACCTGCTTTAAAGTTGAAAATTAAAAGATACTTTAGAAGGAAATGTATTTTCTTTTTTATTGAACCAGAAAAAATGAGAGATACAGTGTCCATGACTTTCAGTCAATCACAGGTTACTTTAGATTACATTGTACTAGGTTCAGGGTCCTGTTTATCCCTCTGTACAAGTATTAAAAAAAAACTCAGCTATTTGAATAATCTTCTGTAAATTTTTATTAACTGAGGTTACGGGGAGGGTTTTATCAGAGCACATCCTGAGAACCTCAGGAAATTACAGATGCATTTGAAGCAAGTGTCAGACAGAACAGATGAAGCGAGCCCTCAGCCATCTGAGAAACATTAATAATGTAAGATCGCAGAGACAAAATCTTTGTTAGGGATACAGGATGCGGGATAAAAATGGAGACCCTAGCGCCCCCGTGTGTTGTAAAATAAACTTGCAACTTCATTTGTTTGCTTTTTTTTTTTTAAGTTGTAATCCTTGCCCTTTGTCACTGAGCCTTAAGAGCAATTGTTTTCCCAAATCAGTTTAAGCGCTCTCCAGTCAATCTTTTCCCTCTCATCAAGACATTTCAAGGACTTTATTTGAAAAACAACCCGTACTCATTCCTTTTTTTCATATCCCACACATTCCATTCCAGGAAATTGGCAACCACCCAACACAGCCTGGGTTCTCCCTCTTTGAAAAGTGAACTTAAACACATGGATTTTCGTCTCCTTTTTCCAAGCTTACAGGATGAGCACTTATTTCCTACAGAGCTAAATGCTTTCTAGCAGGTGCCTTCCTTCGGCAACTTGTAGCTAACATTTTTCATAACTTAACTCGAATCCCATTCCTCCACACTTTCCCTTCCCTGCTTGGTAATCGGCAACTCTTCCGACCTCACTGGTTAACCTGCTACATCACCGTTACAGTTATTTACCCCAAAAGACTGGACCAAAGACATAAATAATACACCTCAGTATATAACAGCCTGGGCTTAATTTGTACGCAGAATTCATGTGATGGCCTCAGAAGAATATATACACGGAATAGGTTTGGGGAGGAGATGGGGTAAGGAGGAAGGATCTTGGTGGCAGGAGAACTTGGTGGGAACTGTGGTGATTGTTTACTTGGATTTGCCAACTGGTCCGATGGATACGGGGTCCGTTTGCACTTGAGCGTCCAACATCCGCTTTGGTCCCTGTAGGAAAACAGAGAGAGGTTGTAGCCTGTTGAGGGGGGGTCTATAATATCAACGGCACTTATGTTGCATTCCCTCCATGCCAAGGTTGTGCTAAATACATACATCTTATTCAGAGTGGTAGATGAGAGAATTATATCATAGTCTCTCTTTGTAAAGGCCCGGATAAATTATTTAACTCTTTAGGTTTTGGCTGCTGCTTCTTTTTTTTTCTGAGACAGAGTCTTACTCTGTTACCCAGGGTAGAGTACTGTGGTGGTCATAGCTCACAGCAACCTCAAACTCTTGGGCTCAAGCAATTCTCTTGCCTCGGCCTCCCAAGTAGCTAGGACTACAGGCACCTATCACCATGCCCAGCTAGCTTTAGAGATGGGTCTCGCTGTTGCTCAGGCTGGTCTCCAACTCCTGAGCTCAGGCAATCCACTTGCCCTGGCCCCCCAGAGTGCTGGGATTACCGGTGTGAGCCACGGTGCCAGGCTTTTATGTTTTGGTTTCTTCATCTTGAAAGTGGGAGTGATCAAACTCATCTCAGAGAGTTGTTCCCAAGATAAACAAGTGCATACTTGTCATGCACTTAGAGCAGAACCTAGGGTGTAGAAACCCCCTCAACTGTACCTCACTTTAGTGCCTCCCTCCCCAATAACCATCTAGCTCAGCGATTTACAATGGGTGTGCCCTGAAGGATCTTAGGTGTTATGTGAATATGTTTAAAGATCATTAATTATTTTCTTTTTTTTTCTTTTTTTTTTTTTTGAGACGGAGCCTCAAGCTATCCACCTGGGTAGAGTGCCATGGCTTCACAGCTCACAGCAACCTCCAACTCCTGGGCTCAAGCAAGTCTCCTGCCTCAGCCTCCCAATTAGCTGGGACCACAGGCACCCGCTACAACGCCTGGCCATTTTTTGGTTTCAGCCATCATTGTTGTTTGGCAGGCCTGGGCTGGGGATTCGAACCCGCCACCTTAGGTGTACGTGGCTGGCGCCTTAGCCCACTGAGCCACAGGCGCTGAGCCATCATTAATTATTTTCAAAGGAAGTTCAAAGCACGGTAAATATATTCCTTTTCTTTCACTCTTTCTTTTTGATCAACATAATTTCAGTGTGCCCCGGAAGTTTACAGGTTCAAGGGCACCATGAGATATAGCTCTAGCACCCTGATTTATTTTCTCATCAAACATCTCACTCTTTGAAGGGACTGCATTATCTATTTATTTGTCTGTAAGCTCCCTGAGTCCCATCTCACTGCCTCGCAGGTGTCTGCAGGTAACAGGTGTGCCTCGATACCAATGGACACAGTGAAGGGTGCTGTGCATAGGGACCATTCTTACTGCTGATTTACTTCTTCATCTGGACACGTCTTTGTTGTGGAGGTTGTCCTGTGCGTGTAAGACATCTAGTGACATCACTGGCCTCTTCCCGCAACCTCCCAATAGCATCTGCTCTCCGTTGTAACAATCAAATAATTGTGACTAGATGCCTGCCAAACCTCCCGTGTGGGACAAAACCAGCCCTGGTTAAGGACCACTGGGTTAGATGTACCCCTCTGCCCCAGCCAGGGATTCTGTGGATGAGGAGATGTGTAGGGATCGCCCTATGGGACTGTGAAAAAAGAAACCAAGAGCCAAAAAAAAAAGAGGGGACCTGGGGCTCTGAGCTCAAAGCTTCAGGGACCACTATTCTCTCCAGACTCGGCACCACCCAGAGCACTGGGGCCTGGCAGAAGTTTCAGCAGAACTTCAGGCAGGACAAACACGTCATCAGTTTGGAAACAGCTGAGCGGAGTGTGGTCAGGTGTGCACGCCTCTCCACCGAGCTGGAGCTGAGCACGGAGGAAGGACCACCACCTACATCACTCCACTGACTACAGGTGACCAGTCTTTATATAGCCTCCCTTGGTGGGGATCAGTCTTTCCCTTCATCCTTTCCTTCAAACTAAAAAAAGAGCCCTCCTCCTGAGGAGCTGGAAAGAGCTGGCGGCTCCCTGGCTGGGCCTTCTGTTTCCAGCAGCCTCAAATCTTGGCTTTTAGCGCTCTCTCAAATTCAGGTGCTACACACAGGCTCGGGGATGTAGAGAACACAGGCAGATGTGACACGTTATGTGGAGCTTTGACTTGGCGTTGAGATTCTGCACTTCTGGCAAGTCCCTCAGAGACACTGATCTGTGGATCACACCTGGGGCAGGAAAGCTACTGCACTCGCCTACCTTGGTGTATTAGGGGTCACCAATAGCTACAGATGTCTGTGAGATAGGACAGGTGCCAGTGATCAAATAGGTTTCAGCTATTGTAGCAGGAAGGCTGACTCCTCTTCTCTACCTACCTCTATTGTAGCAGGAAGGCTGACCCCTCTTCTCTACCCACCTCTACTGTAGCAGGAAGGCTGACCCCCAATTCCCTGGAGTCAGGGTTATCCTCATCTCCATCCCTGGCTCTGTCCACATTCCCCTCGGTCCTGGGTATGACTTTGCATATTTCTCCTCCAAGTTTATGCTTAACCACTTTGCTATAATTTAAGTAATGACCCTTCAGACTCTGTGTTTTCCAAGACTTACATTATCCTCAATATATCTGACATTTACTAGTGATATTTCACTGCGTCTATCTGCCATCCATCCACCTAATGTCCTCCCTTTCACCCATCCATTCAGCAGAGAACATAATTGAATCTACGATGTTCCAGCCACTGTTCTAGGGTGGGGCAGCACTGTCAGCCCATGAAAGGACACGGTCACTGTTCTCCCAAAGCTAACAGTCTAGCGAAGGAAATAAACAAGAATTACATAAGAAACAAATAACCCATAAATATCTCATGCCTGTAATCCTAGCACTCTGGGAGGCTGAGGCGGGTAGATTGCCTGAGCTTAGGAGTTCAAGACCAGCCTGAGCAAGAGCAAGACCTCATCTCTAAAAAATAGCCAGCCATTGTGGTGGGTGCCTTTAGTCCCAGCTACTCAGGAGGCTGAGGCTCACTTGAGCCTGAGTTTGAGGTTGCTGTGCGCTATGATGCCACGGCACTCTACCCAGGGTAGTGAGATTCTGTCTCAAAAAAAAAAAAAAAAAACAAACTACATAATAATAAAAAAAATTATTACAGGGGGTGGGGGTGGGGTGGATCATAGGGGTGTGCCCTAACCCAGTGGTTCTTAATCAGAGCTGATTTTGTCCCCCAGGGATATTTGGCACTGTCTAGACACCATTTTTGAATCCTCACAACCTGGAGTAGGTGCTATTAGGACGGTGCTGCGCGTTGCTAAATGC
>CAUYQV010027014.1:0-28983 GCA_963574575.1 Galagoides demidoff | reverse complement strand
AGGTAGACAGTTCAGGAATTATATGGTGATCTAGGGCATCAGAGAGCCAGATTGTTCCAGCCTGTATCTGCAGTGTATGCCTTTTATTCTCAATAGCTCTTCATGGCCCAGGATGGCTGCTGCACTTCCAGCCTTTACTGTTATTCCAGGCAACAGGAAGAAGGAAAGGATGAAGTACAAGTAATATGGAAAACTAAAGATGGCCACAAATTCCTTGATACTCTCATTAAGAAGTGGGATCCTTGTCTCCTCCCCTTGAGTTTATGACTACTTTGTCCACTGGAAAATGGTGGAAGTGGTGTTATCCCAATTTCCAAATTCAATTCTTGATAAAATGACAGCTTCCATATTCTTCAGGAACTTCCTTTCTGTAAGCCTTGAGCTGCCATGTGATGTACCTGACCACTCTGCTGCTGTGACAAAGAGGCCATGTGTGCTTCGGTGAGCAGAGTCTTCCAGCCAGCCCCATCAAAGTGCTGGGAATGGGCAAGAAGCCATCTTGGCCTCCACAGACCAACCCACCCATCAGCTGAATATCACCAAGTGACCTCATTGGAGGGAAATGGTTCACCTTGTTGAGTTCAATCCAAGTTTCTGATCCACAAAATTGTGAAAAATAATAAAAATGATTGTTGTTTTAAACCATTAATTTTTGGGGTTTTAAACACTAAGTTTTATATCAGTATATCCCTAGGAAGGAATATGGTACTATATGAAATCTGACAATTAACTTTGTGAACTCATCCTAGAAAAACTGCTACATACTTCATTGCTGAATATCACTATGGTCACCATTGAAGTACTTCCCCCTTGGGAAGCTATAAACTGATGCCAGCACCTAGCCCACCTTTCAAAGAAATTGTGGAACTCTTTTTCTGGAATGGCCATAAAAGCTGTCATCATATTATCCTTAATGCTCTGACTGTCATCAAAATGTCTTCCTTTCAATATTTCCTTTATCGTGAGTTAAAGAAAAAAAAGTCACTGGGGGCCAGATTAGGTGAATAGGGAGGATGTTCCAGTACAATTATTTGTTTACTGGCTAAAAACTTTCTCACACTCAGTGCCATGTGAGCTGGTGCATTGTCATGATGCAAGAGCCATGAGTTGTTGGCCAAGATTTTCAGTTAAGATTTTCCTAACTTTTTCTCTAGTGATGTATACTTGGTCTGCCATCCTTCTTGCAGTCAGCTGACAGTTTTGACACACAATTTGACAAAAGTTGGAATGTTTTCATAAGTTCTGCTCATTACTGACTGCCCTGACTCTCTTCATGAGTGACAGTTTCTCTCCCCGCAGAGAAACATTTAATCCATTTGTCCACTGCCCTTTTCTTCATGGCATTATCCTCATAAACTTGGACTAACATGTCCCTGATTTCACTTCCACTCTTGCCAAGTTTAACAAGACATTTGTGAATGTTTGTTCACTGCTGTAATCTAAGCTGACATGCTCACAATGGCACACAAAAACAGGCATCCACAATAATGAATGCCACTTAGCAAGATACCACCACACATCAACACGAACACAGCTGTGAAACACTGATATACCAAGGTTATGAAACCTTACCATGTTGTTTGTACAGTGCTGCCAACGTAAGCTCCTGGTGGCAAGTTTGTGAGCTCAATTTGCAAACATGATTGTCAGACCTTGTGTATTTAGTTTCAAGACCTTAGTTCATGATAAAGTTTATTCCATGACTGTTGCTATAACAAACACCTAGCACATGGCCATGATTTTGGGAAGAGGCTCTGGGCAAAAAAGCTGGAAGGACTTCAAGAACAGTGTTAAACAAACCTAGGAGGACCCCAAAGACACTGTTGATGAGAGCTTGGAGGACAGTGAGGAAAATATTACTGGAGTCTGAACAGATGGTTGGCCATCATCACCTGTAGTAACAGTGAAAATGGACGAACTCACGGATCTTGCCTAGGAGACAGTGGTCAGAGATAGAAGGTGCCACTGGCTTCTTCAGCTGCCTATGGTAACTATAAAAAGAGAGAGATAAACTAAGAAAAGAAGTATTAGGGCACAGAGCAGAACTCAGAGGAGATATTAAGGAACCAGGACTTTCTGGGTGTGATGACAAACCCTCTCATCCCCATTCTCTCTCAGCAGAAATGTTGCACTATGAAATGGCTTCAGGATAAAGGTCAGATCTTTGTACCTCCTGGCCAGCCTCAGGGAGAAGAGCTCTGGGGTCTGGCTATAAGACTGCTTTTAAGTCCTGCCAAAGATTTAAGGATATGCCTAGGAAGGCTTCTAAGAGTCTTAGAGGCATGCCTTACAGACTTTGTCAGACAATAGAGTTTTTTTTTTTCATTTTTTGACGGGGGTTGGGTTTGAACCTCCCACCTCTGGTATATGGGGCTGGCCGCCCTACTCCTTTGAGCCACAGGTGCCACCTAGACAATAGAACTTTTAAGAATTTTTAAGGGTGGGAAGCCAAGGTGGATTGATTGCTTGAGCTCAGGAGTTCGAGACCAGCCTGAGCAAGAGCTCAAGACCCTCTCTCTAAGAATAGCCCGGGGTTGTGGTGCATGTCTGGAGTCTCAGCCACTCAGGAGGCTGGGGCAGGAGAACTGCTTGAGTCCAAGATCTGAGATTCCTGTGAGTTATGATGTCACAGCACTCTACTGAGGGTGACAAAGTGGGAGTCTGTCTCAAATTTAAAAAAAAAAATTTTTTTTAAGGGTATTGCCCACAATAGCTTTGCTAGTTGCCAAAGGCAGAGGAAGATCTGATTTGGAACTAAATGTGACTTTTGTCCAACAGAATTGATCATTGATTGGTACATATATAACCTACAAAGTTTTAAAAAGAATTGTGTCATCGTGGGCCGAAAGGACGAATATAGTACAAAATGGATGAGGCCTTTGGGCTCCCAAACTTCTAGAATGGAAAGCAGTAGGAGAAACCTACACTCCTGCCCATGGGCCATTTCTCATAAATAAACAGAGTTATGAGCCACCAGGGGTCATTCCCAGAGAGAAGGATTTTGCTTTAATTAAGGAATTAGGTACCTGCACTGGATTGGGCTTCCAGATTGCTGTGGACCAATCACTGTGATGCTCTTCCTTTGAATGAAGGGTATTCATGAGAGTTTTTCTATCTGGATATTACTACTGTTGGTTAAATATGGGGAGAAGGGATGGCCACAGGGGTGGAGGTGGAGGGGTACATTAATATTTCCCTAGCTCACAGTTCTTCAGAGCAAAAAAAAAAAAAAAAAAAAAAAGCCAAGACATGAGGAGCTGCTTCCAAAGTCACATACCCAGGTGGCCCTGCAGCTGCTTCAGGGAGTAAGTAAGACCCTGGACTCTGAGCCTGAGGCTGAGGCTATAATGGGGTGGGGTCTTTGTATCTCCAATATGGACATAATGTCAGGTGGATTAAATAGAACATCAAGTTCTTCCACCCTCACCTGCTGTGCTCTGGGTGTGGGGCTCTGGGAGCTGGATTCCCAGGTTTTTGTTCAAGGCAATTTATAGTACAGTTTAAATGCAAATGAAAACATTGTAGGTTAATCCTTGGGGTCTATCCACAATCTGTCAGCACTTCAGTTCTAGAAAACCCAGGCTGGGCTCTGAGGGGATAATAAATCTGCATCATTGCATGGGGTGGGGGAGAGAGCCTAGCAAACAGAAGAATGACCAGGCCCCAGATCTGTGGGTGCTGCTCACTGGGGAATGTGACACAATCTCGTGGATCTGCTGTGACCCCCTGAGGGAGGGCACATGGGGATGGAGGCTCAGTGGCAGGGGCTTGAGAGTCATAAGCAGGGGGCAGGGAGGAGGGGACCACGTGGTGAGATGTGGCTCCCTTGATGGAATGGGGTTTCCAGCTCCGGGGGGCACCATGTGGAGGCTGGCTCGGGGGGCTAGGGAGGCCCAGCTGCAAGCCCCCATCTCTTCTGTCTCTCTGTCTTACTTTTGTCTTGTAGCTGTGCGACTGAACCCAATTTCATCCGCTCATCTGTCCTTCTAAAGGCTCATCGGCCTCTGTCCCTGAGAAGCAGTTTAGAAATGAGGATTAAGCCTGGATTAAACCAGGTCAGGGCCTGTGTAAATTCCACTGTGGAGCAGGACAACCAGGCACAGGAGACAGTCCCCAAATACTGTTCTACTCGCCTTCCAGAAAGTCCTTGTGCCCACTGTCCTGTGCAGCAGAAATGTGATATTTTTTAAAGCTCTTCCTTTAAGTAACCGAACTAGTTGGATTCTAGTTGCCCACAATCGTAATTGCCTGAAGTTAAAACAGTAAAAATAAGTTTTACTGCACGTCTGCAGTTTTTTAGGTATTACAAAGAAAGTAAAGCAAAGTGTGCCAATTTAAGCTCCTGGAACTAAGGCTCCCTTTGGGGACAAAAGCTGGGGCTGTCACGAATGCGATCTCCAGTCACAGCTGTGCCTCTGTATTGTAGAAACGTGACAGCCAAGGAAGGTGGCCACAAAGAGAGGACAGAGGGGGACTGAGGAGGCGGGACAGCTGCTCCTGCCACCGAGCGGCGGTGGAAGAGCTGGCCAGCGGGTCTAGCCCTTATTGTGTCTTCATAATTCTTTCCTAAATGAGCACACGGCCTGCAAATGTCGAGCATTTTCCGAGGGACGTTCCAGGTAGAGTCAGTGAACCTGGGTTTCTGAGAAAGCACTTAAAACCAAACTTTGGGAGCAGATGTCGGCATTCTGGCCCCTCCTTCTATGATTGAAGGTGCAGGTGGCAGCCGGCAGCTGGGGAGGGGATGGGAGCTGGCACAGGCCACATGAGGCACCACGACTCACCATTCCCCCCTAAAACAACCATTGCAGTTAATGAAGGAAGCTGGGGAAAGATGGGCCATAAATTTGAAAACGCAATTTTTTTTTTAACTCAAAATTAGGTGTGAGCTCTTATTGTAAAAGAAAAAGAAATCTTCCCAGACTGCTGCTGCTTGGTCTTCCTGCCCTGCTGTGAGACGGAGAGCAGAGCCTCTTGGGCTGCATCAGATGAACTGGTGTCTGTCACTTGAGCTTGGATAGTGCCCAGGTCCCCTCCTCCCCCAGCCCTGATCACTTTCTCTGGACCACTGGGTCTCAGACAGAGTGTGGTGGGGAGGGGCCCCTAGCGCAGTTGTCTGCCACCTTGGGTTGGAGCTCAGTGAGGGCCTTGCCCACCTGGTGTCTCTGCACATGCGTTAACCTGTCTGCCTCCTGGCCTGTCCATCTATCTCCCAGACGGTGCCGTGGGCAGGATGCCTGGAACTAGGGGCTACACTGAAGATCTTGTTTCAGGAAGAAACCTGGCCTCTCTCCTAATTGTAGGGGTGGGAACACGGAGCAACCACAGGCCTTTTGTTTGCCAACAAAAAGGCCGAAGTTCCGTCCTCCCTGGTTTCATTTCAAAGAAGTCTAAAAAAAAAAAAAAAAAACAACCCAAACCCTTCATTTTGCCTAAGTGCTGCCTTCACAGAGTGAAAAGGGAGACTTTCATTTGTCTCTGGCTGCTGCCTTCTCCACCCCACCTGCTTCTGAGGTGGTCTAAGGGGTAAATTACTCGTGTCCTGATAATCAGTTCCAGGGCTTGGGACAGGACCACAAACCAGGCCAGTTACCACAAGGGCGGACATGTGAGCACTCATTACATCCTCCTTCCCCACGTGGCCGTGAACTCCTGCTGACCTGCAGCCCACCTCGGATTCTGGGCTCATTTGAATGAGAACCCTAGAATAGCATTTCTCCTCTGCTCCCTGGAATTGCCCTCAGGGTCTGATGGGGTAGGAGGAAGCCGCTTCACCCACCCGCTTCACCCACCCCAGGGGCTCCTGGTGGGCAGGGCAGGGCCTTGGGACTGTACCTGACTCCTGTGACTATGTTTTCAAAGCAGTATTGATTTCTTAAAGTTAGGAAACCTCCAAACCTAGTCTTACCCTTTTTATTTCAGCTGACAATAACTCTAGCAAGTGACAGCATTCATTCATTTTCAGCTTAAAGTATTTGATCCCATTTTGAGCTGTCATCTCACCTAGATGGCCTGTTTCATGGCTTGGAAGCCTTCCAAGCCTCCATCACATTCTCAACCTTCTCTGCAGTTCAGGGCTGGCAGGGAACCCTTCTCATGGCCTCCCTTCCCATCCACATGGCTCATCATCTTCGGGGAAGGTGCAATGGCTTAGGAAATACAGCAGAACTTCCATAGCTGACCACCTCCCTACATTGACCACTTCCTGAAGTTGACCTAATTTTCATAGACCAGACAGGCATCACATGTATGTGTCAGCACAGTAGGCCTAGTTCCTTGTGTTGACCACTTCCATATGTTGACCAGTTTGTTACAGTCCCTTGGTGGTCAGCTTGCTGTACTTAGCATTCATTTTATTATTTTTTTTTATTAAATGATAACTATGTACATTAATGCAATCATGGGGTACAGTGTGGTGTTTTCATATATAATTTGAAATATTTTCATCAAACTGGTTAACATAGCCTTTATGTCATTTTCCTAGTTATTGTGTTAAGACGTTTATATTCTACTCTTAGAAAGATTCACTTGTACCCTTGTAAGATAAACTATAGAGGTGATCCCACCAATCATCCTCCCCCCACCCATCCATCCCCCTCCCCTCCCCATATTCTTAGGTTATAGCTTTCATATGAAAGCTATAAATTAGTTTCATAATAGGGTTGTGTACATTGGATACTTTTTCTCCATTCTTGTGATACTTTGCTAAGAAGAACATTTTCCAGCTCCATCCATGTAAACATGAAGGAGGGAAAGTCTCCATCTTTCTTTATGGCTGTATAGTATTCCATGGTGTACATATACCACAGTGTACTTAGCATTCAAATAAGATGTTTTCTCAGATTGAAATATTGAGACTTGGTTCTTAGTATACTCCCGTTCCTTTGACTACATGGCAAAGGAGTTGAGGGCAGGTGCCCCTTTCACCACATCAGCCAGAGCATTGCAGGAGGAGCCCCTTTCTGAGTTTCCCCTGCTGGCTCATTCCCCATCAGGAAGGCAGGTTCAGAGCATGCATCAGGGTAGGACACAGGTGCTGCACACCCTTGCTCTCAGAAGCCCTGCCGAGCACCCCACTTTTGTCCATCCCAGAACTGATGTCAGGGTCTGGCTTTGCCTTTGCTGGCTCTGGTCTCATCCCAAGCCTACACCCACCTGGGGTGGCCCCCTTGCCCTATCTTCCTGAACTTCCCCTCTGGCCTCCAACTCCAGATTGGTTATTCAGTTCCCAGGTGTCCTTGATACTAATATAGCTAACATAGCTAATCTTTTATGATGACTCCAATGACCTATTACTACTTTTGTAAAGCTATTTTCATTGTAATGGATTCTCTCATGAAAAGTGATTTTTTTTTTTTTTTTTTTTTAGAGACAGAGTCTCACTCTGTCACCCTTGGTAGAGTGCTGTGGCATCACAGCTCACAGCAACCTCCAGCTCTTGGGCTTTGGTAATTCTCTTGCCTCAGCCTCCCGAGTAGCTGGGACTACAGGCACCTGCCACAACACCTGGCTATTTTTTGTTGTTGTTGCAATTTGGCCGGGGCTGGGTTTGAACCTGCAGCCTTTGGTATATGGGGCTGGTGCCCTACTCATTGTGCCACAGGTGCTGCCCCGAAAAGCAATATTTTAGGTATGACTTGAAAGAGAAATTCATTGCTGGAAAGTTAGGAAACCTTCTGACTTTAAACACCTCCCCACCCCTCATGAACTTTTATAATAGTAGATTATTAAAGAAGTCTATGGAGAGTTTTTAATGAGTCTCCTGCCAGTGTTGTCCCTGGACTACAAGCAATGATGGTTAGAAAAATCATGGCGCAGAGGGGACTGAATTATAAGTTAAAGGCACCCAGGGTTTATGGTTTATAGGCCTGAACTATTCTAATAACACGGGTTTGGGGTTGGGCAGCCTAGTCTGGCTTGTTGAAAATCAGTAGTTGTGTAACACTCTGACTAGTTAATTTGAAAGTTGTCCTTTGGGATCTATATATTTAATTTCAAGACCTTAATTCATGAGAACATTTATTCAATGAACAGGCACAGAGAGTTGAGTAGAGGGGAGGCTAACGTCCACCAGGCCAATTACACCCACCCTGTATCTTTAACAGCTCTGGAAGAGAGTCCGCCCAGGCTTCGAGAAAGTACCTTACTACTCCACTGTTTGGGGTGTGTGTGTGGTGTCAGGGCTCAGGGGTTTCTGCTTTCACTCAAGTTGATTTATTTTTCTTTTCCTTGGTAATTGTTAGAAAACAAAATAAAACCTCCTGTGAGCCCTTTGGAACTTCTGGAAAAGTCCCTGTGCTGACGATCAGTGAATCTGTAGGGAGAGCTGGAACCATTTGCTCACAGTCCATTCTCTCCCGGG
Source organism: Galagoides demidoff (assembly GCA_963574575.1). NCBI lineage: Eukaryota > Metazoa > Chordata > Mammalia > Primates > Galagidae > Galagoides > Galagoides demidoff. The sequence continues at coordinate 20,621 of CAUYQV010027014.1, read as the reverse complement.
GCGTGTCTGGGTTCCCGGAGGCTCCCCCAAGATGGCCCGAGTGAGCAGAGAGCCCACCCTTGCTTGGGCAGTCAGCAAAATGAACCACAGCACAGTGGGTTTGTGTTGGCAGGAGGCACGGGAGAACTCTGCTGATGGTGCAGAAGGATGGCTGTGCCACGGTGGAACAGAATTCTTCTCCTCACCTCTAATTACAGAAAAGAAAAAGTCACTGGAAAAAAAAATGCTTAAAATGTCTTAATACACTCATAAGAATCACATATAACCCAAAGCCACCACCTTGAGCTTTGAGGGCTGAGTCTATAGGAAAAGTTTCCACTCTCTCCCCATGGCAGGGAGTGGTCCCAGCCAGGAATGTTCCAGACGAGTGTCCTGCAGACTTGGGTGGAGGGTCATGCTCCCTTGGGTGGGGACCTCTTAAAAAGGAGGCAGAAATTTTGCTGGGGTTGGCTAGATCTGGGTAGAAACTGTGACTCCCATGTCCTTCTCTGGCTTACATCAGCATGGTCTCGGCTTTGGCTCCATCAGTGACATTCATCGCTGACCACTCAGGATACCCTGTGCCTTCTGGGGCTTGAGTCCCAACACCTGCCTCATGCTGACTGGGATGGAGCAATTATAGACTCAGTCCCCACCACACCCCTGCCACCCTCTGCGCTGGCTTGGGCCGTGGTGGAAGAGATACAACACCTCTGTGCTGTGAGCTCCGTTGTGGCCTCCAATCCTCCAGACACCAGGCTCTGTGTGGCTCCCCGGGGTGCAGAAACTTGCCATCATTTCAGAATTCTTATCTTTTCGTTCTTTACATTAAAGCGATTGCAGAGCCCTCAGCTGGATCTCGAGAAGGCAGAAGGTGATGAAAGAAAGCTCTTGTATGGACAACGTATGTACTGACATGGGAACATTGGGCATCAATCAGGGTGACTTGACTTTGGCAGGAGCCTCTTGGGCAAGTGGGAGATATTGAAATGTTCCCTTGTGCCTCTTACTTCAATGTCCCCGAGATCATCTCGGCCACTCCAGCAGTCTTATCTTCCAACATCCTGCCCTATGTATTATCATAACTAGCTGTCTTAGTGGGCTGCTATGGCAAGATAACAGGCTGGATGGCTTATAAACAACAAAACGTATTTCTCCTGATTCTGGAGGCTGGGAAGTCCAGATCGAGGCCCCCGGCAGATTTGACGTCTGGGGAGGGCCTGCTACCTGCTTCAGAGATGGGTGCTGTCTTCTCCGTGGGTCTTCACACAGTGGAGGGGACACAAAAGCTCTTTGGAATCTTCTTTTATGAGGGCACTAATCCCATTCATGAGGTTTCTGCTCTTATGATCTAATCACATCCCAAAGGCTTCATCTGTTCATATCATAACCTTCAGGGTTAGAATTTCAACATGTGAGTTTTGGGCTAGAACCCAAATGGGCCAGAGACATTTTTCTCATGGGGTCTCACATTGTTTGGGGAACGTGTCACATCTCTCTGGGAGACCATGTCCCACTCATCTTTGCTGCTCCTCCCTTCCCCACCTTCCTAAAACTTGCTACAGTCTTCTGCATGTCCACCTCCTTCTGGAAAGCATTTAAGATGACTCAAAAGGTATATGAAACACAGGGAGATACGAGAAATTATTTTTCTGACTAAATGAATTCTCGTTCTTTGTACATCTGAGAACCTGAGGTTCATGCACAAGAAATCCTTTCCACGTAAAAATATACACATCGAGAAATAGTCCTGAACACCCTACTTCTGAATCTAAAAAGAAGACCTGCAATCCGGCACTCATGCTTGGTTACATGGAGACTCATGTCTTTCTCCAGCTTCCTACATAGAAATATTTTCACTCACTGCTGTGTATAGAGCTTGAAGAGAGGTGCCCTCGGCTACATTTGTGTCTATCAAAGGGCATATTAAAACTTGGGCCCATGAAGGTATATAATCCAAAATTTGGCCTGATTTGAGCCCAGCCCTGGAGATAAAAGTTACCCATAAAGGCTACAGCCAATGATACTGAATTTTCATTACTCTCACCCTGGATGGAGGCCCTTTGCTATATGCCCTGAAGTCTTTTAAAATGTGTGTAGCATTTCATGGGTTATCCAATTTCTGTACCAGTTAGAGATCTGGATTTCAAGGGCTGAAACTAACTCTGGTTAGTTTATACCAGTGTCTTTCAACCTTTTTTATCTCACAGCACACTTGAACCTGTAGTTAAACTTCCGTGGCACACTTAAATTATGTTGATCAGAAAAGAGTAAAAAAAAAAAAAAAAAAGAATACACTTCCTGTGTTTTGAACATCAAAAATAATTGAATTAATGATCTTTAAAAATTTTTGCAGGCCACCTAAGATCCTCTCACAGCACACCAGTGTGCCATGGCACACCAGTTGAAAATCACTGGTTTATACAGAAAAGGAATTTAATGGGAAGATATAAGGTGGTTCACAGCCTCTGCAAGAAGTATTTTTGAGCCAGAATTGGAAAATAGGCAGAATCAAGGAGGTTGGGGAGCAAGGTCACCCTGCAGGGACCTGGTCCCATGGCTGCTACTGATTTCCCATCAGCAGGTCCTGGGCATTGTCATCCTGGCATCACAAAATTGCTATTTCCACAGCACTTTATCTACTGACACAGCGGTCATGGCTCACCCCTTCAAGAGTGGAAACTCTTCGATTTTCATGTTAAATTCTGGCTTCTGAGTGACTGAGACCTCCAGGAAATTTAGATTTGTGAGTATTTGAAATAGCAATTATTTGCACAGCATTGCTTAGAAATTTTTGTGGATACATGATGGACTGGAGTGTTTTGTTGAGTCTTTGCTGAGTGATTATTTAGGAGGCATCGCCTAGAAATTATTCAAACAAAATTCCACTGATTCTGAACACACGCTTGTTGATCCTCCTCCTAAGGATACGAATAGCGTTCACAGTAGTCGATTTGCGAGTGTCATTTCTGGGGAAACAGCAAGTCAAGTATGACCCAAGGGAAAGTTATTATGTGTTTATGCATCTCTGTAGAAAGGTGCTTATTGGTCGAATGGATCACGGCCAAGTTCGGAGAGTCTTAGAAAGAGCTGACCCAAAAGGGACCACTCCAATTTCTTGATTTAATAGGAAATTGAGGCCCCGACAGTATGATGCTATTTGCACAGGCGTAAGCTTCACCTCTTCTTAGAACTGGAAGGCTGTTGGTGTAGGTTCTGGCAAAAGTGACTGAGAGCTTAATAACGCCAGCGATCTCTTTGAAGCCTAGAGCATAGGCGGTTCCCAAGGGCTTCCTAATGGAGTCATGGCTAATTCCCTTTTGACTTGCTTCACTCATTGGTTCCTTACAAAATGCATTAATGCTGCCTTAGTTTTGAGGTGTCCCAAGGCTGGTTCCCCTTGGGGCATGGTTTTCTGCATCTGGCAAGGACCCACCTGTTCCCGGGGCCTGTTTCCAGAATGCCCTGATGTTTGGGAGGAGAGTTCTTCCCCCCAGAGTAGGTGGGAGGCAGCCAGTGGGCTGGTGCTGCACAGCTGGGATTCATTTAACTGCAGCCTGGGGCAGCCAGGCCCCATCCTAGGAGGAAACTTGTTCTCTGTCAAATGCTAGCCAAGGGCATCTGTCCCACACCTTCTTTACACAAAATGTTCTCCTAGCTTCTTGGGAATGTAACGTTATACGAGCCCATCCAAGCTGGGGCGAGGAGTTGAAATTTCAGCGTAGGCCCATTGGGAAGCAGGAACAAAAATTAAACAGCTCAAGATATTATCCTTTTTGCCGGTTCCAACGTGATTACATGGCCTCCAGCTGGAGCGTGGAGCGTGCACCACGTACCTCATGCTCAAACAGCTGGAATTTATAAGTGGACCCCACATTAACCCCTTGCTTCCAGGAGCTGGGATTTCCTGAATCCAAAGCACTAATTTTTGCAATTTTTTCTTAACCTCTCCTTTCTGCCTTTTAAGGAAGCCGGGAATGTGGGTGGGCGACGAGCAGCAGCATTTGCATTCACTCAGGAGCTCAGAGAAAGGAAAATGCAATGAGAACAGCCACTTGTTTATTGCTGCTGGCAGGCATTCCAGGACCTCGGTGTTCCTGCCTAACAGGGTACCTCTTCCTCTAGCTTTGGGAGGACGGAACCCTGAATAGACTTGACCCTCCTTGAACTCATGAAATAAACACAGGGATTTAGGCCTGCCGAGGTGAAATTCCCAATCCTCTAGGAGAGTGCGGGGAGGTTCCCCCTTCACGGGGATCCAGCTCACCCCCAGGAAGGAAACTCGGTGTCAGCAAGGTGGATAACAAATTCCCACCCTCCCCAGTTGAGCTGTTTGCACATCTGCCCATCAGCCGCAGCATCCCCAGCTCACAGGCCCTGGGGAGGATGAGAGTGCACATCGGACCCTTCTAACTCAGGGCCAGGTGCAGGTCAAGGCCCAGTCAGTGGCGGCTCCCATGCCCAGTAAAGGTCTCTGCATCTTAGTGGAGACCTCCCTGCCAAAGCTCCCTGCCAGGTGGTTAGATGGCAGGTGAGAAATGTGGCTGCTATTTTCTCATGAGTTACAAATAAATGTTGCTCAGAGCCCCAGGGGCTGAGCCCTACATACACTGAGCACCTATTTTACCCCTTATACACTGGCTGCCACCCCCACCGGCCTTCCCACATCCCCTTCTGTGGGTCTCTGTCCCAGTCTAGAAGGTCAGAGGCCTCTGTTTTCAGCAACCCTGGCAGCTGGAAGAGAACTGCCCCTCAAGGCTCAAAGGTGGGGCGATGACCAGGATTTAATAGTCTACAGCAGGGATCATGGAAATGGCCTTGTGGAGGAGGAAGGCTGGGGAGGAGTGGTTCTCTCACAGTGAATGGGGCCATGTCTAGACATTTACTCAGGGTCTTGGGATTTCTGTACGACGTGTTAGAGCAGCTACCTGGAGATAGGGCCCAAGATGAATGGGTAGACCCCCATCTTCTGGTTGCAAGCCAGGATGAGGAAGGAGGGCTAACTGTGACTCTGGGGAGGTGTGCTGAGTTTATAGACCTCCAGGACAAGGGCCCCTGGGATACTGACAGGGAAGAAAGAAGAGTCTGCTGCCATAGTTGATTTCTTTTACAGTCATGCCCCGGGCAGCCCAGAGAGCAAAAGGTAAAGCCATTAAAAAATAAAAATAAAAAAAGTTAGTAAGAAAAGGAAGCCAGGAGACTGAATTCTCCTTCCTTTAGACTTGTCTTTCATCTGCTTATAAGCATCCTAAAGATAATCCAGATTCCTCCAGAAGACCAGGATGATGTGTAAAGAGGTGGAACAGCTTGGGCAGGCCTGCAGATGAGGTGGAGGATGTCCTCTGAGGTGGAGGCTTTGCTCCCAGACTGCAGGGACGGCCCCACCTCTGTGAGTGGACAGGAGGCAACAGCAGAGATGTCCAGGGACCTGGAAGGGCAGCCATACTGATGACACTAAAATGCCAGTGAATGAGACTCAGGTTCACCCCCCATCTCCAGTCTCGGAGCCCTGCTGTAGGTGCAGCCCATGAACCTGACACCCATGTTGCTCTGAGAGTTGCTCTGATCAAGAATAGAAAGGAAAAGGGGGGAATATTGAATTTCTGACTGCCTGATGTTCATCAGCCTGCCTCCTACCCATGAGCCATGGATCATTTATGGCTGGTAAATAAATGAGCATCATCTATATAATATCACTCTGGCAGAAGGGCCCAACCTAGAGTGAGTGTAGCCCCATCCTGCAGGGGAGGGTGGGAGGCTGGGTGAGTGGGCACAGCAGCCATTTTGTGCCCTGAGGTAGCTCCAGAGCTGCTTGGCCAAGCCAGACCCAGGAATGCTGTGAGCACAGGTGACTAGGCCTTGTATTCCTTCCTGCTGGTCACAGTGGGCTAGGTCTGGGAAATGATAGGCAGAGGCATAGGGCCATGGTCCTGCTTGGTGTATTCTGTAACTGACATAGACCTTGCAACAGCCATCGGGGTGTCTCTGCCTACCATGCTCCCTAGAGGCACTAAGGAAGGTGCACACCCCCCAGCCTGTTCTGGGAGGAGGGTGCAAAAAACCTTGATCTATATCAAAGAATTGCCTATTTCTGTAGCAGAAGCCAAGCCTGTTTCCTGGCAGGTATGCAATCCATCCCCACGGCTCCTTAGGCTCAGAGGCAGGGCCCCCCTTAGAGTTGAGTTTGGAGTGACAAGGGTGTGCTTGCCGTTTGATAAGTGGATGGTCAGGTACCTCCTAAATGGGCCTCTGTCACAGCCTATTCCTGTCCTGCTGTCTCTCTTAGCACTGTCACTAGACCCAAGGGCAGCAGAAGCCGCCGGCTGCCTGCTGGGGCCAGATAATGCAGGCTCTGTGCTGCAGTCACATTTAATCTTCTTAAGCTGTCACATCTCATGGGCCCTCAGCCTTTGGAAGGCTCTGCTCCTGGGAGAAGATCTCAGCCTTGCCTTCACGGCCTCCCTTCTGTGTGCCAAATAGCTGTAGCTCCCAGTGTCTTGACGAAGCCATCAGCTAGCCAGGTGAAGTCAGAGAGTGCTTCTGCCAGCCCTCCCGCTGACCGCTCCTGGGTTTGGTCACCCATCCTTCCTTCGTACACAGTTTCATCTTTAGAATTACAGGGAGGCAATGTGATACACAGAAAAAACCCAGGTGCGGGAGTTTCCGAAGGCTGACACAAACTCCGTGGGCCTTGGCACCGGCTCAGATTCTGGCTCTAAGGAAAAGCAGTTGATCCCCAGTCCTCCTCCCTGGCCTGCAGTTTTCTTCCTCTGGTTTTGTAATCTCTGCTCATTGCCAGACACTTTCCATTGGACGTGACTTCATCATGGATATAAGGCCCTATCAGTTCATCAAATGGGGACCAAGCCAAATAGTTTTCTGATGGACTGCACCCTCCAGAATGCTCTGGCCTGGACCCGCCAGCTGGTGGCGCCCTCTGCTGGTGGCCTCAGGAATTGCGCACCAGCTGGGCACCCGCCCCTGCGGAAAAGGCACACTGAGTCTTAGCCAACATTTTTGCTTAGTGCTCTGAGATAACTGATGATGGAAAATAAAACCGGAATTTATCCAGCTGGTCCTGCTTAACCTGATAGCTCCTTCCTTTCTAAGTCAAGCTCCTGATATTTCTTTTTGGAGGGCTGGGCAGAGTCTCATTCTGCCACTCCTAGGTAGAGTACCCTGGCATCACAGCTCACAGAAACCTCAAACTCTTGGGCTCAAGCAATCCTTCTGCCTCAGACTCCCAAGTAGCTGGGACTACAGACGCCCGCCACAGTACGTGGCTAGTTTTTTTCTATTTTAATAGAGATGAGCCTCATTCTTGCTCAGGCTGGTCTTGAACTCCTGAGCTCAAGTGATCCTCCTGCCTTGCTCTCCCAGAGTGCTAGGATTACAGGCGTGATCACCGCCTGGACTTCATCTTGAGAATTTTGTTTTTTAAAAAGTTATCCAGCTTGGGATCTCACACACAGACTACCTGTCTGCTCACAACCCACCATCATGTTCAAGCTGGAGATGCCAAGAACATGTTCCCGAACACACGCAGTGTTGAAATTTTCATAGGTAAACAATGGGGCAGTCGCCTCAGCATCAATCCTAGTCACAAAAATAAAAATAGGGCAGTGACCCGCATGTTGCTGGTTTTGGGGTTTTTTGTTGTCTCTCCGGCTGGATTTCCTGAGCAGCAGGAGTGTGAGAGTCGGGAGCATTTGCCACCTGCCTCCGGTCACCTGACACCCCAAGTGGTGTGCAGAGCCAACACCTGGGCTCCCCCATCCTCAGAGCTGAGGAAGAGGCTGAACTCTGGGCCCCTGGGCTTGTTGTCTTTGGTAGTCTGCCAGGGAAAAGACAATGGCTTCTATGGGAGTTGGCGGGGAGTAAGGGGAAGTCATCGCTGCAGCTGTGGGTGGAGTGAGTGGCAGAGTGGCTGAGCTGACCCAGGGCAGGGCCTTTAGGGCATAGGGGGGCCCTGCTATTCCAGATGAATCTCTCATGCCAGGCTGACCACACAGGCAAGGACCAGTCCTGTGGAGCCCTCGGAGCCAGACTTTGTCCAACATCAGGCTCCAGCTCCTCTGGCGGCTCCCTGAGGCCTATGTCCCCTCATCCCATGCCAATCCAGCTTCATGTCCCAACCCCCACAGAAGACCTCTTTGTCCTCACTGCACCCCCCAAGCTCCCACTGTGGGCCATTGCACCCTGTTTCTTCAGCCACCAGCAGCACCTCCCATGGTCTTCCCCCTGTGGCAGTAGTTCTCAACCTTCCTAATGCCATGACCCTTTAATACAGTTCCTCATATTGTGGTGACCCCCAACCATAAAATTATTTTCATTGCTACTTCATAACTGTAATTTTGCTACTGTTATGAATCGTAATATAAATATCTGATATTAGGTGACCCCTGTGAAAGGGTCATTTGACCCCCAAAGGGGTCGCGACCCACAGGTTGAGAACCACTGCCTTATGGAGTCCTACAGCCTGCAGGCCCCAGGCCACATTCCAGCTCCTCCATTCAACTCTCTTGTGTAGCCTGAACCTCTTTGTAAACTCCTTTTCTGAACTTCTCTGGCATCTATGTATAAGGCAGAACTTGCTAGTATTTTTGCCTCTACCGCCCCTTTTGATAAAAGGCATGATGGTGACAGGGAGTCACCTGTAGGTGGGATCTGTTCCTGGCCTCCCGAATCTTCATTAGCCCTTGAGCAAATTCCCCATCCCACTGGTTCCCAAGTAGAGGAAGTTTGCAACACCCCTCTTCCCAGAGGAACAAAGAGATTGTAGACTATTTCGGTTGTCACAGCTGGGACAGGGCTACTGACCTTAAAGGCCAGGCATGGTGCAAAACTTTCAATGCACAGAACAGCTGACAACAAAGGCTTACCCAGCCCTGAAGGTCAATAGTGAGAGCCCCTCCCTCGGCCCTGATCCAATCCCTTCACCAGTACAAAGAAGAAGTCTGCAAAAAGTCAGCTGAGTCGAAATGCAAGAAAGCAGCTGAAAACCTTAAATGCTGTACCCACAGAGGCATTAGACTTCTGCTCTTGACACAGAATCTCTTACATCTGTGACATTAGGTTAGTGCGATGATAACAGGTAACAGCAAAATGAAGGCTTCCTATGGGTGGGAAGCCAATGGCACGGGCACTAGCATGGTCCCTGCTTTCCAGAAGAGAAGACGGGATTAGACCATGGTGGGAGCCATCCAAGGGTGCACACCCAGGCCATGGTGGAGCTGGGGGTTCTCAGGTCACACTTCAATCACCAAAGTGTCACCTTGAGACAGTGCACGTAAGAGCATTTGAAAACATTGAAACATGGGACGAATGTGACATTGGTTCTCCATCAGTGACCCATCTTATGCCACCTCCTCCTGGTAGCTCAGTGTTGGACATGACTTTGAGACTCAGTCAATGCCCTCGGATGGATGACATGTTACTATGTGGAATCAAGAGCGGCTGAGAAATGTGGGGCTGTTAAGTGGTCTAGAAGCCAAATCCCTAGAATCCAGGGTTTGGAGAGCTCTAGAAGTTGGGAAGAGCCTCAGTGTCCCCAGAGATACCTGAGACCTTGTGAGTAAGAGGGACTCAGCCTGTAACTGACTCGACCATCATTCTTAAGGGACCTTTGGCTTGTGGGCACTTTGCCAGCACTCTGCACACTTCGTGCACCTAGAAAACAGAATTTGCACAGCCAGGGCCTTGGGGACACTTTGCTTCTCACCCCAGCAGCAGAGTGGACAGGCCTTGGTGCTTACACAGGGGTGGGATGTCCACAGCAGAACTCTGTCCCTTGCAGAGATGCCATGCTCTCCATGGAGAAGGACTGTAATCTCTAGGGAGAGGCTGCCATGTTCCCTGTCGGGACACTTGTCCATGAGGATGGAAGGTCCAGCCTCAGCCATGCACCATCTACCAAACCACACTTACCTGTTGTCTTTCTGTATTTCCTTATGGCAGGAAGTGACATCATCAAGCCTTGCCTATGATGACCTGGCCAGCTTTGGGGAACAAAGTTACTTGTGGCCATTCATCATTTCCTCTTTGTTTTTTCCATTTGGGAAGTAAGACATTAAATTAGATCTGAAGAGATTCTCTCCTCTGAAAATCATTCTGGGACTAGAAAGGGTTAGTCCTATGCCCTGGGCATTAAAAGCCTTAAGACTGATGACATTGACGAAATTCTCTGAGTCACATGTAGGAGGCAACATAATCCTTTTGGCAGCAAAATCCCTGTAGGCAAAACATCAGTCCAATAAGAAGGTAACATATTGCCTGTTCCTCTGTAAATAAAACGGGCCACATCAATTTCTCTTCTGCCTGTGAATTTATCAAGTGTACACTGAATAATGACTTTCCATAGGGACAACAGCTCTTAAGATAAAGTGTTACTGCTCTAGCTACATTATTATAAACAACATCCAATTTATGGAGTTGGGAAGCTGATGCATTTCTCGGTGATGTGTCATCGTTATCTAGAATGAGCCATAAAATCTAGGCTGTCGTGTATTTTCTGGCTGCAAACTCCAAGCAATTAATTGTCCTATAAAACGATCTTGACCACAAGCCCAATTTAGAAATTAGCTGTTCAATATGATGATTAAATTCTAGAGCTGGAACTTGCTCCAGCTCAACGTGAATGGCCAGATATGACAAATCTTATACAGCTTTTCAGACGGAAGGAAGCGTTTGAGACGACTGGGGATTTTTGGTGAATTTCAAATGAGCCACCTTCACCTTAAGTGAGTGCTGTGATCTTGCCGCGCCTTCCAGAGGAGGATGACTCACCGGTATTTTCCTGCATCCAAATACCATGGCTGGTCCCCAACCCTGAGTCAGTGTTACGGAGGCAGCAGACACACCCTGCAGTCTGTCCACTCTGCTCTCCCAAAGGTCTCACGTTACCACCTGCCTTTCTCCCCAACTCATGACAGCCATAGACAGCAACAGGTCTGCACGACCTTAACGGAGAACTAGGAGACCCGAGACGGTGAGAGAATAGATCTCGGAGTAGGATTCAAAAACATAATCCCCCATCAGATGAAATCTGCACCAGCAAAAACTGAGTGGGGAGAGAGCTAAGCGCTGGGGCCATCCTCACTCACGAATATGTTATTTTCAATACGTGGGCAGGACCCCTCCCGACATTTCCATCCATACAGACCGAAAACAGTTTGGTTCTATCATTTAGTTTGTGAGACCTATTTCAGCATTCTGTTTCCCTTGAAATACGTCCATTTATTTCTCTGGCCATTTTGGAAGTTCTGTCTTTTGTGCATCTAGGGCTGATGAGTCTGGAAGATGAATTTCACTATATTCACTATGTCTCATTGCATTTAAAATTAAAGAGCCAAGACAGAAGAGCGTGCCACTCACTGAGGGTGAGTGCCTGGGGATCCTGACGCTCGTGCATGCTGCTGGGGAAACTTGGAAAAACAATCTGGGGCTAAGAAGAAAGACTTCCTATTCTCGACCCAGCCATTCCACGTGGAGGAATTTATCCTATGGGAAAAAAAAAAATGTTAGCGGAGGGTCATGGAGCACAGCGCCACTGCCCCACTGCTGAAAATAAATGTACAGAAACTGAATGTCCATTATAAGGGATTGGTTAAGCGTTGGGACATCCGTGAAATGTGATGACACCACACACAACCCTAAAAATCATGCCATGGGACATGTTTTGGATATATTGCTCAATGCCAAAAAGGCAGTAAAAAGGCAAACTTTGCCATTCTGATCTTAATTTTATACAAAAAGAATATGTGATACATGCTTGGGGAAAAGGAATCACCAGAACGTTAATAAATGACTATCTCTGTGTGGTGAGATAGAGCGTGGTTTTCAATTTTTCTTCTTTGTGATTTTCTAAAGATGCTGTAATACATGTACATTGTGTTTGTCATCAGAGAAAAAGAAACAGTGTGATTGTTGAAGGATGTTAGCCACTGGCTTGGCGCTTGTAGCTCAGTGAGTAGGATGTGGGTCACATATGCTGAGGCTGGTGGGTTTGAGCCTGGCCCAGGCCTGCTAAAACAACAATGAAAACTGCAACCAAAAAAAAAAATAATAGCTGGGTGTTGTGGCAGGCACCTGTAGTCCCAGCTACTGCAGAGGCAGAGGCAAGAGAATTGCTTAAGTCCAAGAGTCTGAGGTTGCTGTGAGCTGTGACACTACAGCACTCTATTGAGGGCCACATAGTGAGACTCTGTCTCAGAAAAAAAAAAAAAAGAATGTTAGCCAGTGAAGTTAGCAAAATTCTTATAAAGACTATAAGAATTTATGTTTTGGGCTCAGTGCCTGTAGTTCAAGCAGCTAAGGCGCTAGCCACATACACCAGAGCTGGCAGGTTTGAGGCCAGCCCAGGCCTGCCAAACAACAATGACAATTACAACCAAAAAATAGCTGGGGCATTGTGGCAGGTGCCTGTAGTCCCAGCTACTTGGGAGGCTGAGGCAAAAGAATCGCTTAAGCCCAGGAGTTGGAGCAGGTTTCCTCAAATTACGGCCCACGGGCCACATGTAGCCTGCCTAGGACATTTATCCTGCCCTCCGGGTGTTTTTGCTGCCACTACCTGTCCTGGCCTGCTTAGCAGCTGACTCGTTCCGGGGCCCTCAGTCTGGCCCTCCAATGGTCTGAGGGACAGTGAACTGGCCCCCTGTTTAAAAAGTTTGAGGACACCTGGCAATCTACCCAGGGCAATAGCTTGAGGCTCTGTCTCAAAAAAGAAAAAAGAATTTATACTTTGTGTGTGTATATGTATACACATACACATTTTTTTTTTTCCAGGCTAGAGTGCAGGCATATGATCATAGCTCATTGCAAATTTGAACTTCTGGACCCAAGTGACCCTCCCACCTCAGCCTCCTGAGTAACTGAGACTATAAGCATGCACCACCATGCCTGGCTAATTTTTTTCCCCTTCTGTACAGGCAGGGTCTCACTATGTTGCCCAGGGAGGCCTCAGACTCCTGGCCTCAAGCCATCTTCCCACCTTGGCCTCCCAAAGTCCTGAGATTACAGGCACAGATCACCATAGCTGGTCTTCAAGATATATTATATTACTCTGTACCACTTCATACCATAAGGTTCAATGGTCACAAGGGGGTGGGAAGGGAACTTCAGGGCAGTTCTAATTCAGGATCAGGTGACCTTGGATAAATGCAGAGAAAGAAAAACCAGGGTCAGCTGAGCACGGGGAATTTTGTCAAGAACATCATTTATGATCATCACACCTTGAAAAGAAGATGTGAGAAGTATATTGGATGAGTTTTGGAATTCACCAAAAATTAGAGAGAAAGTGGTCAACTTGGATGACTTGTGACATAGCTTTGAATCCTGGCCGCATCTGCCAAATCATCTGTCTGTGCTAGCCAAAGTGGTGAAGCCAGTGCTAATCATGCCCCCACTGCCCAGAGTGGGCTTGTCCATGAAAAACCAAAAGAGAAAGGAAGGAGCCACAGCTGGTGAGCTGAGTCCCTATTGGAGGCTCTAGGAGACCCAGCCCTGGGTGGAAGCCATGAGGAGGGTGAGGACCTCATCAAGGAGGTCCCAGTGACTTGGCCTCCTTGGCTTGCTGTGTCCACCGCACACGTGTGTGTGTGTGTGTGTGTGTGTCAACCATAGCTGCCCATGAATGTGCATGTGTGTACGTGTGTCAGCCCCCTGCATCTACAAGTGTGTGTGCACATGCCAGCCACAGTCCACCTGCAGGACCACCCCTTTGTTCTTCCTTGTACCTTAATAAACAGCTATTTCCTAAAGTCCTAGCTATTCAGGAGGCTGAGGCAGGAGGATCATTCAAGCCCAGGAGTTTGAGGCTACTGTGAGCTTCGATGACAACGCTGCACTCTAGGGGGGGCTACAGAGTAAGATTCTTTCATCAAAATTAATTATTTAGTTAATTAAAGATTGTGCTCAAAATACGATTAAAGGTACAGTTGACCCTTGGTATCAGTGGGGATTGGTTCTTGGATCTCCAGCAGATGCCAGACTTTGTGATACTTAAAATGACCTAGAATCTGAATGTAACCTCTACACATCCTCTCATCCACTTTAAATCATCTCTGGGTGATTGGCAATACCTTCTACAATATAAATGCTATGTAAATAGTTGTCACCCTCTATTGTTTAGGGAATAAGGACAAGAAGAAACGTCTATACAGGTTCAGTGCAGATGCAAGCATTGTTTGCTTTTCCACGAATATTTTCAACCTGTGGTTGGTGGAATCCATGGATGTGGAGACCACACGTACAGAGGGCTGAGTATAAAATTCTTCCCTTTGAAAACCAGAAAGAAAAGCATGACCTGGAGATAGTCTAGGATCTTTTAATGAACCCGTGATACGGATGGATGAGAAATTAAAATGAAAAAAAAATCTACACGCATTCTCCCTCATTAAGACTGCCCAAGTATCACAAGAAAAGTGAGTGTCCAGTGTACCCGACACTAATATGGAAACAGTAGACGAACAAATACACGCCCACACAGGAGAAAATCTATTAAACTCAAGTAGAGGGCAGCCCTAGTGACCTGATTTAAAGGGAAGCTGGGTCTGTGCTCTCCTAGTGAGAGGTGATGGCCTGCAAGCTTCTGCAGGAAGGTTCTCAGAGGACCCTGCCCTCACCTTTTCAACTCTGGGGCCCTTCACGGTGAGATTCTTCTGCTTGAGGAGGCTCCCTGGCTTCCTGTGGGGCTCCCAGTCACTATGAAAGTGCGGGTGATGGAGTATTTCCCAGCACTAACAATCACTTCTCTGATTCTCTGGAACCGACTGGGTATTCAACAATTCGATTCAATTCTGACATTAACAGCCCAGAGTTATTAGCATAGACCCAACAGGGTAAAGGGACCAGACCTATGAAAAGGTCCCCATCAGACGCTGGTCACAAGTCCCAGGTCCCTCTTGTTACTGCTGGTTAGAAACTGGGGATTCCCACAATGCCAGGTAGAAGGGGACACGGGCGGGATCCCTAAGGGTCCTGAGCCCAGGATCTTCTGTCCTTGTGGAGTTGGGGTTCACCAACTCTCCTATCATGTAGGAGTTTTTATGGAGGTTTTGTTACATCGGCATGAGGGCTTATTAACTCAGTTTCCAGCCCTTCTCCTCTCCCCAGAAGTTGGGGGTGGGAGGTTCAAAAGCTCCAGGTCTTTTTTTTTTTATTAAATCATAACTATATACATTAATACATTTATGGGGTGCAATGTGCTGATTTTATATACAATTTGGAATGCTTACATCAAACTCAGAGAAATGCAAATCACAACCACTTTGAGCTATCATCTAATTCCCGTGAGCGTAGCCCACATAACAAAAGCTCCAGATTTCTAATCAGGGTTTGGTCTTCCGGGGACCAGCTCCCATCCTGAAACTATCTAGGAGCCCACGGGGAGTCTCTTCATTTGAACAAAACTCAACTCTCATCTCCTTGATACTGCAGGAAATTCCAAGGGCTTTAGGAGTTGTGTGTCAGGAACCACAGGTGGCCAGTCGACTCTGAGGTACTCCCTGGGTTAGGGCACGCCCAGGGGAGTCCCCTGCAGCCCAAGCTCAGCAGCAACCCTCTCCTGCCCCCAGGAAGCAGTGTCTCTGACCTGTGGCAGAGAGAACTGGGAGCAGGTGCTTCTGTATTTTCCGGGACTTACCTGCCCCAGCTCTGTCCACAGCCCCTGGTTGAGTCAGGGCGCCCCCAATCCAGAAAGCTCAGGACTTTCCCAGAGAAGAGGGTGTGTGGTTGGGGGAGAGGCGATGTCTGTGCCACCTGTGTGTGTCTCCGGCTAATGGTTGTCTCACCAAAGTGGGAACCTCCATCTCGGGTGTATTTGTAGCAGCAGGAGTAAGGGTGACGCTCACTGCTCACTAGGCTTCCCTAGGTGGTGAAAATCTGCTAATCTTCAAGCCTTGGAGGGAGGTGTGAACCCCTAAGTTGCAGGTGAATAACTGGAGGCTCCTAGAAGTTTGAAAACTTGCTCAAGGTCACAGGGCCAGAAAGAGGCAGACGCAGGATTCATACCCATGTCTGTTGGGTGCCACCATCTGTGTCATTTCTTGATGCTTACATGTTCACTTTAGGGTGACAGATGCCAGACCCAAGAGAGCCGATCCCTAGAGGCCGACCAGACAAACAGCAGCCAGTTGACTTACCCTATACACTCAGCCATAGCCCAGAAATGCCCAAGAGATTTGGGTCATGGGGTGAGCCGTCTGAGGTGTAGACAACAACCTCCACGGTTCTGATGACATACAGATGAATTTTCTCAACTATCCAAGCCTTCATCCTGGGGTCTATGAGACCCTGTGTGGAGGCACATGGGTGCGTACAGGAATGCAAACTTCCCAGCTAAGAGAAGCTGCATGGGCCTTATTGCCTCCTAAGACAATGGGGCCACCCAGAATCCCAATCCTCTATTACGTGGAGAGACCTGGGGCTTCCCCGAGATAACCCAGTAGGAGGTTCATCAGCTGGTGTAGACAAGCTCTGATGCCCAATATCCAAACAACTTCACCCCAGCTCCCTTTGGCTCCCCAGGGCAGCTCTGCTGCCCTTATTCAATCCACAGATTCTTCCACCACCATCTCTGGGAGGCCTCCCCTAGTCCTCTACCCCACTCCTTCCTCCCTCCTTGATCTCCTGTTAACACTTCGTAGTTGTATCATTATCTTTTTTAAAACACTAAGTGCTCAAGCAACTTGTCAGAGAGAACAAAAAATAACCAGCTGAGCATTTGATGTTAAACTACTTCCGTCCCTCCCTCCAAGTTCTTTTTTTGACCTTTGTGGGAGGCTGTACGCTGATCTCCACCTCTTGGGATACAGTGTGCACGTGGCCTGCTGTGGTCTCCTTCTAGAAACATTTGTTTCCGAGGCACATCTCCATATATGGGCTTCAGCGCCATGCCCGTCTCCAGTGGCTCCGCGGCGGTCTGCTCTGAACGCTTTGAGCTTTGCTTAGTCATTGCAGGATCGCTGGGCATTTGGGTTGCTTCCAGCTCGTTGCTATTATAAATAGCAGGCTGCCTCCTGCTTGCTTTTGCATTGAATCACCCACTGCTTAGCTGGTTAACTGTTTCTTGGGGCTAGTCCTACCTCACTAGAGGTAGGGATGTGGTTTAACCTTTGGTATCCCCCTTACTACCCAAAGAAGAGCTTTAGGTGGGTGTCTAACCTTTTTTTTCTCTGCTGTACACTGGAAGAAGAATTGTCTTGGGACGCACATGAAATACACAAACACTAATGGAAGCTGATGAGCAAAAAAAAAAAGATCGTGAATATTTTTCTCAATATCACAGGGGATTATGCCTCACATAATCCTCATGCAGCCCGAGGGCCACAGGTTGGACACCCCTGCATGTAGCTGGCAATGTACTGAGCTCTTGTGATTTGCCATACACTGGAGTGAGTGCTGTCCATGCAATATCTCATTTAGTCCTCATAGCAACCCTGTGTGGTGGTGGTGGGGGCACTGTGATTTCTCATTTCATAAAGGAGAGAAGTAGCACTTCATGTAATCAGGTGGTTTTCTCAGAGCGGCCTAGCCAGTGAAAGGTGGGGCATGGACCTGGCCTCCACCCTCTGATTCCACAGACACCTGCTCAGTCTGTCTCACTGAAGGTGGCTGGACAGTGCGTGTGGCTCCTGTGACCTCCTGGTTGGTCCAAGGCTGAAGCTGGGCAGGGTGTTTTGACATGCAGCTTGCCAAGAACATTCCTCAAGGTCAGCCCCACCCGAGATCCCATGATTGAAAGTAACTCGTGTGCTGCTAATTCCAGGTAGAAGGCTGTCGTCGGGAGGTTGCACCTGTTTGCTCCCCAGCCCCATGTCTGCCGTGTGACCATCTCATTAGGTGACATCTCAAAGCAGACTGTGACCATCCATCTCACTAGGTTCAAAGCAGACTCTGCCTTCCCATTCCAGCTTCCCAAACTGAGTTTTCCCAGCAGAAGGTGTGGTCGTCCTCTGATTCATACCGAGTGAAGGGAGAAGGGAAGATGGCAGGAATTCTGCTCCTGGGGCCCTTTGCACTTCAAATCCTTCCACGAACAGGACTGCAGATGTGCCCTCTGCCGAGGAAGCTTTGAGGACCAGCGTTCAACAGCCCTGCGGCCCAGAGAGGGCTGGCAGGGTGACAGCCTGAGGAAAAGAAAGGACAGAGCCCCAGCCCCCTTCTCTTTCTGAAACTCCTGCTGAGAGAGTTGGCTCTGGTAGGCCTGGTTGGGCTCAGGGCAGCTGCAGTGGCTGAATTAGTCCTCTGTCGTCACCTGCTCAGGGCTATGAAGTGGAAAAGCACAGTCTCTGCCCCTTGGTTCCCGCAGTCAGCCCTGCCCTAATCACTATTTCTTTTTCTTTTTTTTGAGACAGAGTCTCACTGTGTTAACCTGGGTAGAGTGCTGTGGCATCACAGCTCACAGCAACCTCCAACTCTTGGGCTTCAGTGATTCTCTTGCCTCAGCCTCCCAAGTAGCTGGGACTACAGTTGCCCACCATGCTATTTTTTATTTTGGTTGCTAGTTGTCATTGTTGTTTGGCAGGCCCCAGCTGGGTTTGAACCTGCAAGCTCCAGTGTATGTGGCTGGCGCCCTAGCCGCTGAGCTACAGCAACTGAGTCCTAATCGCTATTTCTACACTTGGAGAAAAGGAGGGACTCGAAGGCGTCAGGACTGGAACAAGCCTTTCCAATAGTGTCTGACTTAGCCATCTGCCTCCAGACAGGTGAGGTCGCGTGTCTGCTTTGCAGGTGAGACAGTGAAGTCCGGAGAGGGAAACCAGCAGGCCCAGTGACGTGCGGGAGATCGCACAACCCCAAAGCGCCAAGGATGTCACATTGACAAGCGTTGGACTAGGAACTTACCAGTTATCAAACGTCTTTTAAAATAGCATGATTTTTTTTTTCTGATTAGAAAAGTAGTACATTCTCATTTTAGAAACTGTAGAAAGAATATCAAGGAGGAAAAATAGAAAA
Organism: Galagoides demidoff; assembly: GCA_963574575.1. Classification (NCBI taxonomy): domain Eukaryota; kingdom Metazoa; phylum Chordata; class Mammalia; order Primates; family Galagidae; genus Galagoides; species Galagoides demidoff. Next base: position 1,688 of record CAUYQV010027014.1, on the reverse strand, counting down.
CCCCCCATTCATTATCTCCTCCGCCAAGGAGAACTCAGTATCGACACTTTGGTATGTTACACCATCCCCTTTATGCATAAGCTTTTCATACAATTTTGTTCATTTACATAAAGATGTTGGTAGCCTACTTTTCTCACTCAACATTAAAAGCATCTTCTCTGGCAATTAAGAGATCTTGGTAAATATGCTTTTGATAATAACACACATTTTGTGGCCCATCATGACATATAAGAAATGTTAAGGCTCGGCACCTGTGGCTCAAGTGGCTAAGATGCCAGCCCCATACACCTGAGCTGGCAGGTTTGAATCCAACCCAGGCCCACCAAAACAACAATGATGGCTGCAACCAAAAAATGGCCGGGCGTTGTGGCGGGTGCCCGTGGTCCTAGCTACTTGGGAGGCAGAGGCAGGAGACTCGCTTGAGCCCAGGAGTTGGAGGTTGCTGTGAGCTGTGATGCCACAGCACTCTACCCAGGGGAATAGCTTGAGGCTCTGTTTCACAGAAAAAAAAAAAAAAGAAATGTTGAGATTCACATCTGGGGAATAAAGTCTAGATTTTGTGAAGTCCCGTAATCTAGATTCCCTAGAAGTGAAAGTACTGGGGAAAGTGTTGTAAGGGTTTCAAAGGTTCTTGGTACCCAGTCGCTTTTCAGAGGCGTCAAAGCCTTTGTAACAGAGCTTGCTCCACCCACAATCCTCTCCGGTTTGAGTGTTGTCATTAAATATTTAGGATATTTAATAAAAATGATCAGAGTCCATCAACATCTCCAGTCATGGTTCTGTCTATGTTTTCCAGCTCTGTTAGTCATTTGGCTGATGACAACTTATTTATAGAGTGTTTCCTACACACCAGATGCTGCACTGAGCACCCCACTTGCATTTTCACATTTAATCTCCCCAGCGTTCCTGAGCTGGTCTTCTCATTGTGTTAGCCTTGCAGATAAGAAAGCTGAGAGGTGAAGTGAGTCGCCCCAAACACATAGCTAGTCAGTGGTAAGAATTTGAAGTTTGAGAGTCTGGACCTATACCTGTGTTCCTTGGCCACAAGCCCTGAATGCCTGGGGTCAGTGTGGGGGCAGGCCTGGCCCAGTTCTTTCTACATGGCCTGGTTTTGACGAGGGGTCCCTGATCTTCTCACTAGGTTCCATAACGGCCAAGACAAGGAATAAGAAAACCCCAGGGTCTAACCAATAAACCAGCCAACAGCCTCTACTGTGCCCAGCATATTCAACTCTAAGAGGACATGGAGGTTGCTACACCAGCCCATTGGGGCCACCATGGCCCTCTACCTAGCTGCCACCCACAGCCTTAAGATACATCTACCTGGTGCCAGCTTTGGCCCCTTCTAATCCATTTTCCACTTCGGCTTAAGTGATTTTTATCAATAAAAATATTGATCCCATATTTTCTTATCTCAGACACTTCAAAAGTTCTGACACTCAGGATGAAAGTTCAAAGTCCTGAGTGTCTCGGGCGAGATGGTTCACTATTTCGCATTCTCAATGCTGCTCCAGACCCAAGACATTCTCAGCTATTGGGAATTATTTGCATTTCTAGGGAGGGGACATCAAAAGCCTTCGTGCAGTTTTGTCCCAGTGGATCATTCTTCCCATTTCCTCTCTCCCTGCACCTGGTTAACTCAGTCACCCTGTGTTTTAGGTTAAATGCCATTTCCTGTGAGACCCCTT
>CAUYQV010027013.1:0-63475 GCA_963574575.1 Galagoides demidoff | reverse complement strand
TTTCCTTTCCTTTCCTTTCCTTTCCTTTCCTTTCCTTTCCTTTCCTTTCCTTTCCTTTCCTTTCCTTTCCTTTCCTTTCCTTTCCTTTCTTTCCTTCCTTCCTTCCTTCCTTCTCTCTCTTTCTCTCTTTCTTTTTTTCCTTTCCTTTCCTTTCCTTTCTTTCATTTTTTTAGTAGAGATGGGGTCTTGCTCTTTCTTAGGCTGGTCTCAAGTTCCTGAGCTCAAAGGATCTTCTCACCTCAGCCCCCTAGAGTACCAAGATTTACAAACATGAGCCACCACATCCAGCCTATGCAGAATATTTTCTGGAATGGTCATCCAGGAGAAAAAATTATCAAAAATTCTTGAGTTATGAAATGAATTCATAATACTTTTCTAGAAAAATTCATTTCTTCCAAATTATTTAAAATATAAGTTGTTCAGTCAGACTTACTTGATTTTCTCATATTTTTATACATTTAACATTTTGATAAATCCATGCAATAATGTAATACAAGAGGAATGTGGAACCCTGGCAACAAAATTATATAGTGATATAAACAAGGAAAATAAACATGACAAACAGGTAAGGAAGAATTTAGAGACTAGAATTCTTCTCTAATTCTTTTGAGAATTTTTAATAGTTGTATAGTTTTTAAGTAATTAAAAAGCCTTTTTACAAGATTTAAACTTAAAATTTAGTATGGTAAAGGTAGAATTTCAATGTGTTATAGGAAACTTAACCCTTTTGAATTTCAGTTTTCCTAAGGAATAATAGCTATAACTCACAGGAATATTGTGGGGCTACAGTATGGATTCAGAAATTGAAGGCCACAGATAAAAATTATGTTTTAGGAAATTAGGACATATTCTTATTCTCTTGTGGATTGAACATTCAGCAACAGATTCTTAAGGTTAAAAAAATCCACTGATTTTGTTTCAAAATCTTGGAATAGACTGTTCATTTTTTTGCCAGACACTGCCTATTATATACTCAGTAACTTCTAGACTTCTAGACTTCTTCTTTATGCCATGAGGGGCCACATTCTCATTCTACTTTTTCTTTGGTGAAGCATATTCAAATGTAACTCTCTTTTTGAAATGAACTTTTCAAGTGACTTCAATTAGATAATTTTCAAGGCCAAGAAATATAATAAATAAAACAGTAAATATATCAATCCTTTGTGCTTGATCAGTTTCTTTTTTCTTTCTTTTCTTTTCTTTTTCTTTTCTTTTTTTTTTTTTTTGGAGACAGAGCTTCAAGCTGTCCCCCTGAGCAGAGTACTGTGGCATCACAGCTCACAGCAACCTCCAACTCCTAGGCTCAAGCGATCCTCCCTCAGCCTCCCAAGTAGCTGAGACCACAGGTACCCGCCACAATGCCTGGCTATTTTTTGGTTGCAGCCATCATTGTTGTTTGGCAGGCCTGGGCTGGATTCAAACCCGCCACCTTAGGTGTATGTGGCTGGCATCTTAGCCACTTGAGCCACAGGTGCCGAGCTGCTTGGTCAGTTTCTTAACAAGAACATTACCCTCAGGCAAATACCAGAATAAAAAATAGGATAAGCACTTTGTTCAAAGGGTTGACAGTAAAATTCAACCTTTAATTTACTTAAGATCGCAAAAATATTATAGGATATTTTTTGTATGCTAGAGAATGTGCTAGAACAGTTGATTTAAAAAGATGTGAAAGTGTAAACCAGTATTTAAATAGTTTATAATTTTGAGGAAATAATAATTTGTTCACATCTTTAGAGTGTTAAAAATATTGTAAGTGCATTAAGAGCACAGAGGAAAGAATAACTAATTTCCAAAGTGTTCCTGACGACTAATGTAGTTACAGACTTTGTAGTCCAAATCTAGGCTTGGCCACTGACTATATGAAAGCAAACCAGACAATGAACTCATCTGAACCTCATTTTCATCTGAAAATGGAATAATAATACTATTTGAAAAATTAAATAAGATAATGCATGGATATTACTTAATAATTTTTTCTTACAGAGAGTAGAAACTCAGTAATTCTGATTTCCTCCTCTTACCCTTTATATCTTGCAAAGCTATCTCACAACAATTTTGTAAAGTATTTATAACTGGTATCATTATGTGGCAAGGTCTATGATTTAGTCATTCAACTAATATTTCCTGAGTCCATGTTATATGCTTGGCACTCTGCTAAGACATTGTCTCTACTCTCAAGGAAAATGCACTGGGGGTGGAAAGAGGAGATGAAGAACAGAAAGAGAAGAAGGTGATAATGAAAGTGCATATAGAAATAGGTAGCATGGAGGAAAGAAATGGAAATGGAAAATGATGAAGGATTAGGGATTCCCATAGACCGATGAAGGAAGAGAGGCCATCCCAAAGAGCAGACTTGAGAGGAGAGAGTTATGTGAAGCTCTGGAGGATGTGGGAAATGTGCAGAGGGATCTTTAAGTGCACACAGTTGCTGCAGCAAGAAAGAGCATATCTAAAGGCTAGTGACTGCTGAAAATCAAGGTAAAAGATGGAGTAGAAAAATGCATTAGGTCAGTTTACATGAACTAGTGTAGGTCTTGGTAAGAGTATTTATACAAGGAAATTACATGGTACAAATTTTCCATCTTATAAACCATCACAAGTGCTGTGTCAAGAATGGATTTGGGGAAACAATAGTGGAAGAAAGGACATCAGTTCAGGGGCCACTTATTGCCTTAAGGGAGGGATGCAACAATTCTGGGGCCAGAGATAGTAGTATTGATGATGGAATGAAATTATGCAGATTTGTGGTGGTTTTTATATGTAAAATCAACAGGATTTTATGAAAAATTGTATATAGAGGATGAGAAAAAAGAAGGGGAAACTTTGGGTTTGAGTAAAGAAGTAGATAATGACTTACAAAATATAGAAGATGCAAAGATACGTACACATGTTTTAAGAAAGGAAAAAACTATTATCAAAATTGTAACCCTTCTTAATATAGTGGTGAGTATCCTGCCTGTCACATGGGAGACCAGGATTCAATTTCCCCATGGGAAGACTGCCACCCTTTTGCTCACGCCTATAATGCTAGCACTCTAGGAGGCCAGGCAGGTGGATTGCTTGAGCTCACAGAATTCTAGACAATTCTCAGCAAGGGTGAGACCCTGTCTCTAAAAAATAATTGGGTGTTATAGCAGGCATCTGAAGTCCCAGTTACTAGAGAGGCTGAGGCAAGAGGATCACTTGAGCCCAAGAGTTTGATATTGCTGTGAGCTACAATGCCACAGCACTCTACCAAGGGTGACAAAGTAAGGCCCTGTCTCAAAAATAAATTGTAATGCTCAATATATACCAGTAACAAAAGATGAATGCAAGTCGCTTTTGAGTACCTCTTATAACTGGAGAAGTCAAACATAACTTCAGTATTATAATTTTAATATAGTTTTTCCCTGTCTTAAATTGTGTATGTATTTTTGGCCCCCTCTGTTATAGTTGGTGGAATTAGGAGGGCAAAAGCCAGAGTTAAATGAGCTAAAGAGGGAATCATAGGAGATAAAGTGGAACCAACTATCATAGATGATATTTTCAAGACATTTTACTGTGTGGAAGGACAGGAAAAATGGAGAAATCACTACAGAGAGATTTGTCAGGGCAAGGGAATTTTTAAGAAGATGGGAGGTAAAGGTGTTTTTTTTTTTCTTTTTATATGTATTAACCAATATGATGGAGAGATCAATAAAATTAAAATACTGAGGAGATAGTTGAAGTTATTGCCAAGGCAAGAAGGGATGAGATCGAGTGAACAGGTCAGCATTGAAATCATAAGGAACATATCTATGTTCATAAAGAGAGAGAAAATGAGTGAAAATGCAGGCAGAACTTTAAATTTGGTGATAATTATTTCTAAATTATTAATGTGTGGGAAAACTAAAAGGTGAGGATATCAGATAAGATTGGTCAGGGAGGGACAATGGAGGGCACAGGAGTTTTTTAAGACAGAGGAGAATGCAAGAAATTGTCATCTGATTGAATGAAGAAGAGAGCAAAATTGAGGAAAGTAGTAAAATTGTTGGGCAGAGTTAGGTGGCCACTTTAGATCTGTGATTATAAATGTAATGCAAAATCAGTTTGCCAAGTTGTATAACATTCTTTAGCAACATTCAGCTAATTATGTGAAGACATAAAAACTATGGCAAGTAGGTTTAACTGAGATTGAAGCTGAGGCTGTGCCAGATGATTATAGTAGATAAAGAAAGATTTTATAAGAAGTGACTATACTGATGGACTGTGGTCCATGAAATCTGAGCTGAATAAGAAGGGAATTAAATGCAGAGGAAAGAGATTTCTACTTCTAGAAATATGGTATAAAGGATCTAGGATTTAACCTCCCTCCCATAACAACTATTTTCAGATATTAAAAAGGGAACAATCCAGGACTATGTTCAATTGATTAAAAAGAAATGAATGAGGTGAACAATTGTTTCAGCTTTTACTTCCTGGAGACAATTTCCAAGATAGAGAGGAGTGAGAGGAAACTCAGTCAAGAGTCTGGTAATCTCTGTGCATTGGAAAGACAGAGATCGACGTTTAGGGAGACTGATGTGGCTTGAATGAGTGGAGCAGAAGGTCAAAGTAAAGAAAGTGGTATAGGACAGAGCTTTAGAGATCCAGATAACTGTCTCTTTTAATCTCGTGCTTTACAATGACCCAAGCACATGAGAGGAGGAATGTCACAAAACTCAAGACACAACTACTGTAAGTCAGTAGGCTAAATAGGACCTAGGGCTGAAATATGTAATGTTCTTATAATCTAATGCATAAATAATTTATGTGACAGAATATTGTCCACCACTCTTTTAAGTAAAATGACACTATCTAGCACCTGTACAATTGTAATGTACAATTTACAATAAAAATTATAGGCATGTAAAGAAGCTGAAATATATGACCAATAACCAGCAGGGAGGGAGGGGTCTCCAAAAATAGATACAGACCCAGATAAGGTAGTAGCAGACAAGGACATTGACACAACTATCATTAAAAATGCTCCAAAGGCTTAAGCATAAATATGTAAGGATGAAAATGAAAGATCTCTAATTTTAAAAACATATGATGGAATGAGATTAACAGCAGAGCAAACAAAGCAGAAGAAAGTATCAGTGAACTTGAAGATGTAGCAAAGGAAACTATCCAAAATAAAGCACAGAGTGAAAAGAAGCCTAAAAATATAATCACTGGACCTGCAAGACCATATCAAGTAAACTTAAGAAAATCATTTATGCCACTGAGATTCCAGAAGGAAAAAATATGTTCGGGTAGAGGGAGGGAAATTGAAAAATGGTAATGCCAAAAATTCTAAATTTGATAACAATTACAAACAAAGATCCAAAAATTCGAAGGACCACAAATAGAATAAAAACCAACACACACATTCTCATGCATAAACTGATACGCACACACTCATCAAGTCATATCTTGATCAAACTGCTTAAGAACAATAATAAAGAAAAAAATCATAAGCAGTCAGATAGGGGGGGAACAAAATACATTATATAGAAAGGAATAAATATTTTGTCAAAACAAGTAAAATTTAAAAAGTCTACCAGAAAGCTATTAATGAGTGAATTAAATGCAAAGTTGAAGAATAAAATATTAACACATAAAGATTAACCACAGTTCTAAATCCAATCATAAATAGAGAATTTAGAAACTATGTCATTTTCAATGACATAAAAAGTCTGAAGTACTCAGGGGCAAGTATGGCAAAAATGTACATGATGTATGTGTTAACAGCAGCAAAAATATTTCTGAGATATATTAAAGAATATCCAGAGATATGCAGACATATACCATATCCATGGATTGGAATACTCAAGATTATTAAGATGTTAAATATTATAAAATTAATTAATGATGCAATATAATCTAAAGCAGGATACCACTAGGTATGGTATTTGTAGAAAATGACAAACTATTTCTGAAACTTATATGAAAACAGAAAGTGCCTAAAATAGCCAAAACTACTTTTAAAAAAAGAATAAAGTTAAAGATGAACACTTGATTTTAGGACTTGAATACTATTTCTCCAAAGAAAAAACAAATGGCCAACAAGAACTTGAAAAGATACTCAACATCATTAGTCTTTAAGGAAATGCAAGTCAAAACCACAAAAGATTATTATTTCATACCTACCTATTTGAATGGCTATCAGTTCCTAGCCTATTAGCCTATTAGTACCTGACTTTAAGAAGACAGGTACTAATAACAGTTAGGAGAATAAATCGTGAGGTTCATACATTACTGATGCGAATGTAAAATAGGGCAGGCACTTTGAAAGACAATTTCACATTTCTTCAAAAGGCTAAACATAGTAACTGTGTGATTGAGCATTTCTATACTAGGTAAATACCCAATAGAATTAAAAACATATATCTGCATAAAAATGCACAATTTATAAAAAGGGAAACAAAGAATAGCTAATAGAGTAAGGTATTGGTTATCAAAGAAATGTAAAATGAATCACACTAATAATTTACAATCATCCACCATCATTAATTTCAAGCATTGATAAGTTTCATAATGCCAGGTGTTGTTGGAAATGGCAAGGCAGGTGATGTCTTAGGAAGAATGTAGATGGGGAAGTCATTTCAGGGCACAATCTGGCAGTCCTTCCTCAAACTAAGAATATATATACCCCAATCCAACAACCTTCCCTCATAGGTCTATGGAGAGACTCTACAAGTATGTTCACCAAAGTCTTGTTTCATTAGCAGAGAATTGGAAGCATCTTGGTAGGCCACCACTGGTAGAACAGATAATGAAAAGAGTGGATGCACACAATCAAATGCCATCAATCAGAAATAATTAACAGAACACACGCACAGTGAGTGGGAACAGTAACAAACAAAACAAGTCTAGATATGTAAACTAAAATACAGTCATACACCACATAACAATGTCTCAGTCAAGTACACACTGCGTATGCGATGGTGGTCCCACACTCTGTGGAAGTCTCTGTGTGGTGGCTCAAATGTCTCATTTGAGAACAAGGGGAAGGGAGAGGCAGGAAAGAATCTGGATAGAGGAAATCTAGCACTCTAGTGTGAAGGCTGTCTGTCTAGAACGTCCAGGCTCTGGAGTCGTGTAAATCATCCAGGAGCCACTGGACCACTGCGGATCGTGCAGTGTGGGCTGGAGTTGGGAAATGTCCCTGTGGAAATGAGCAGGATGAGACCTGAGGAGTTTAAGCCTCCTGGTGCATGATGGGGGGGAAGCAGTGTGGAGCATGCTGTCCAGATTAGTTCTGTGAGGGTAAGAAGTGCTGGGGAGCGGGGCAGCAGCTGGGATCCCGGAGTTCTGTCCACAGCAGTTTCCGGCTCAATGATGGCAGCAGCATCTGGGCTCACATGGCAGAAATTCTCTAATTCTCTGCAGCAGCTCCACTCCAGAGCCCTCCAACTGTCAGAGACACGGGGGTGGGGGAATCACTCCACCTCCCCTGCTCACTGGGCTGCAAGCCTCTCTGGGGTTGTCCTCTGCCGAGGCCTTGCTCCTTCTTGTTCTGCTCTTCAACTTCTTCCTGTTGGGGTCAGGGGTCCCGGTTCTCTGAACCCAAGTGCCCTCCTTCAATTCTTTGGCTGAGCTAGAAACTTCAGCGGAGGCACAACATTAATTGAGAACAAAAATGAATGGAAGCTGAAAATAAAACTGGAGCAGCATAGGCAGTGTGGATAGAGAATAAAAGTAACCCGCACCAGCTTCAGTGCAACCAAGGTAAATTTTATTTAAGAACAAAGGGAAAGTTTAGAGCACTTCCAAAGAGAGTTGGAAGTGGGTCCCTCCCATGATGGAAGAGATGAGAGATGGAGACAAAGCAAAGTCAGTGCAGAAGGATAAATACTCTTTTTCTTCATTTGAAATTGGGCCTAAATCTTTCATTGGCTTCTCTGAGCCTTCAGGCATTATTGCCCTTTTCTATTGGTCACTGATGATTCTCTCTTTCTATTGGTCATTGGTTACCTCATATCCACCTTCTGATGGGCCCTCCAGACTTCCTTACTGGGCAAGCCAGCTTTTCCTTCCGTTCCCCTGGAAGCCACTTTCTTAGTGTCCCTTCTCACTTCCTAGGGAGTATCTTGTAGATTATGGCACTTTCCCCTCAGAATTATATCCAGTCTATGATGTTCAACTGTTTGTTTGAACCGTTAACTGTTATATCCAGTTAACAGTTAACTATACATAACAGTTAACTGAATTATATCCTGTCTATGATGTTCAACTGTTTGTTTCTTTCTTTTCCATCTAAAACTTGCCCTTCTTTCTGAAGCGATCTGGCAACTGGAGCCTCTGGGCAGGCATCTTGTTTTTCCCCTGAGTTTACATTTTAAGCTAAGTGTTATTACAAAAGGGTCAAAAAGTTTTTTAAAAAATTAAAAAGTTGATAAAGTACAAAAGTTAGAGTAATCTAAGGCTAATTTAGTTTTGAAGAAAGAAAACCATTTTTGTAAATTTAGTATAACCTAAGTGTTCAGTGTTTATACAGCAAGTCAGTAAGTGGACTCAGCCCCAGCAACTTCAGTCTTGTACAAGTGTACCATTTTATACCATATTTTTACTGTACCTTGTCTGTGTTTAGGTATGTCTAAATATATAAATACTTATCATTGTATGACAGATGCCTACAGGATTCAGTACAGTAACACAATGTACAGGTTTGTAGCCTGCGAGCCAGGCTATTTAGGTAGATCTTCTGGGTTTTTGTAAGTACACATGCACACCATAATGTCTGCCTAATGGCAAAATTGCCTAACGATCCATTTCTGAGTACATGTCGTGGTTGTTAAGCAATGCACGACTGTCTGAATACTCAAGGATAAATAGTACAGTGGTTGCCTGGGGGTGGGGGAATGGAAGCGGAACTGAGAGAAATGAAATTAAAGTAAAAGAGGAATCTTGTATGGAACAATGATGATAATAAGCCAAACAGTATGATTTGTTTATTAGTTCTGAGGTCCAAAAAGATAGCACAATAATTAGATGAAACACAGCAAGTGTTGAGCCCAATGGAATGGGGTACAGAGGAGATATTTAATGGGCAGGACAAGATGAGGGTTCAGATGAGATGGAGAGAACAGCATAGGCCTGAGAGGTCCAGGGTCATGATAATTAATACATTTGGGCCACCCGAGACAGGAGAATTAGGGGCTAGCTTCTGATAATGTTTTAAGAAATGAGTGAAGATTTCATTTTATCCTTTTTTCTAATATATTATTCCTCAAGTTTGGCCTGCATGAGAATCAAGTAGAACATTTGTTAATGGCCAGATTGCTAGTTCCCACCTCCAGAATTTCTGACTCAGTTAATCCAGTGTGAAGCCTGAGAATTTTCATTTCTGACAAATTCTCAGGTGATATTACCGCTACTGTTCCTGCTTCCACACTTAGAGGCAACACTTACACACTGCTTTAATATTTGAAAGCCAGGAAAGTTCAGACTCTCTCTCACAGCATGTGATATGAGAATATGGGAGAGTCATTTACATAACATCAGGGTTTTCTTTAAGTGCTTGATGTATAGAAATATTCAACAAAAACCTTGCTGAATGAATGAATGGCTCATCGGGAATATGTGAAAATGGAAGTTTGCAGAAAGTTAGAAGTCTTATCCAAATATTGCAAACGGTTTCCTGTCTTTAAATACAGTTACCCTCCCAGTGAATTATTCATGTAGAAACCAAGGTTGTAAAGAATCCTTCCCTGCTTCAGTAAGAAAGACTTTAATAAATAATGACCATTAAAGATGAGTCTTGATAAAAGAATAAAAAGGGACTACTGTGAGATAAAGTTTGGATGTGAAACTGGGAATTTAAATAGCACACAAGTAGTCTACCCGGGTTTAGTGGTATGGCCCAGTCTGTCATTCTCAAAATGTATACCATGCGTATTTCCAGAAAACTTGGGGCATATAGGTCAAAACAAGATAAAACTGGAAAACAATTTGATCAGATTGTATAGCTTCTTAACTGCTGCACCAAAGGATTTGTGCCTCATTTTGTAGGCAGTAGAGGATCAATGAAATTACATGACTGGAGGAGCTGCTCTTTAGGGTGACAATTTAGACAGTAACCCCCCTTTGGCCTAGATGGAGAGGGAAATTTAGGTTGTGTCGTTGCTATCTAGAGGTCGAAAATAAAGACAGCTCACTGGTTGATGTATGGTAAATCAGGAATTCAAACCACATGTTGTATATGTATTTTATATTTCAAAATATTAAGGGGGTAAAAATGTTTTTGTTACATGGACACCTTGTATAACGTTTAGATTGGGACTCTTAGTATGCATATCGCCATAATGTTAATTGTATTCAGTGGTTTCTGCCTCTCATCCCTCTTGCACCTTCCCCCCATTTGGTTTCCATTTTCTTTTACATCTCTTTATGCTCATGTGTGCCTGTTGTTTAACTCACACTTACTAATAAGTACATGTGGTGTTTGTTTTTCCATTACTGAGATACTTCATTTAGGATAATGGTTTCCATTTCCATCCGCATTGCTGCAAAAGACATTATTTCATTCTTTTTTATAGAGGGGTAGTATTTCATGGCAGGTATGTACATATATAGCATATTTTCTTTACCTACTCATGAATTGATGGACGTTCAGGTTGGTCTCATGTCTTTGCAATTGTGAATTGTACTGTGATAAACATTTGAGTTCAGGTGACTTTTTGATAAAATGACTTCTTTCCCTTTGAGTAGACACACAGAAGTAGGATTGCTGGACCAAATAGTAGGTCTACATTTATTTCTTTGAAGATTCTTCATACCATTTTCCACAGGGGTTATACTAATTTGCAGTTCCACCAAGACTGTATAAACGTTCCTTTCTCTCTACATCCAAGCCAGCATCTCTCTCTATATATACTTTTTAATAATGGCCATTCTGATAGCAGGGTATGGTGGTATCTCATTATGGTTTTAATTTGCATTTCACTGATGATTACTGATGTTGAGCATTTTTACCATTTTTTTTTTTTGCCACTTGTCTATATTCTTTTGATAAATTTCTGTTCACATCTTCCTCCTAGCTTTTAATGGGGTTGTTCATTTGTTTCTTGCTGATTTGTTTGAGTTCTTTGTAGATTTTGGACATTAGCCTTTTATCAGATGTATAGTTTGTGAATACTTTCTCCCATTCTGTCTGATCTCTATTTGCTATATTGATTATTTTCTTTGCTATGCTGAAGATTTTTAGTTTCATTAAGTCTTATATATTTATTTTTATTATTGCTGTATTTGCCTTTGAGGTCTTAGTCATAAATTCTTTGCTACTGCTACATTGTGGTAATAAATGCCATTTTATAAGCGAGTGATTGGATTCTTCCATTTTTTCATGGTCCCTGTGGAAGAAAATCTAGAGGTGAGTGTCCCTAAGAGATAAGCCATTTGTTTTTTAACCTCTGGTGGTTGCTCCTAAGACTGTTTGCAGCAACATTTAAACTACAGCTGCTTTCCTAGTATTTCCAAATCTTCCTTAGAAAGATCATTTCATTGAGGAAAAAGCTATAGTAAAGAATATTGGCTCCCTGAAAATGCGTCATCAAATAGGAGGAGCCCAGCCATGGAAAAAGGTAAAAACAGGATTACCTTGTAAATGACTTTGGTTTGTAGGGTTATATAATATGTATATGGCGGTGAGGGTGCTAGAAATAGCCTATGAGCTCATGACAGTTGAAATGTACAAAGGTAGAAATCACTGTATAGAAAAACACCACAAATTTAGTCCTCTGTGTCTTGCAAGGGACTTAGGGATGTCTAAGTTTGAGATAGACTTTATATGAGAATAAGCTTTTCTAATATGCTTCCAGAAGCTCAAATCTACCATCTGGCTGAAGCAGCTGTGAGGAAAACCTTTGTTGTGTTGTTTTGCAATTTGTTTCTGCTAGTGTCAGACAGAACCTCAATGCAAGAGGAAAGGGATGCAATACAAACAAAACAAAATCATTTAAAATAGATAATTGGAAATAGGGTATCAGAAGAGGCTAGGAAATAGCTGGCAAGCTGAGAAATTCCACGGGACACATAAGGAGGGTATTTCTAGGAACAGCGGACCAGAGAAATGGCCCTTTTTACAATTTTAATTAAAAAACCAGAATTAAAAGAATGCTTCTGATTTTTATATTAAATCATAAATACAGAGTATGTGCCCAAGATTATACAAAACCATTTAATAGTATAGTAACATTAAAAAGTTCCACTGAAGTGCATCCTTAACAAGAAATCTGATTTAGAAGTAATTTTAAGTGCATTTTTTAGTGTAAAAGTAATATGTATTTATGGAAGAGAACTCAAATATGACTACATTTTTGAAAGCTATCCATAATCCCACAATGCATAAATGACTTAATATTGCCTATTTTGCTTTATAATATTACATATTATATCAAATTGAACATATATTTGCTTCATGGGGTCAGGGATTTTTGTCTTAATTTCATTTATTGTCTTAATTTCATTTATTTCATTAATTTCATTTTTATTCAAAAAATTTCATTTTTTGACTACTTTATTGTAGGTAGTCAAAAAACATTTGTTGAATTAATGAATATGTACACAACTAAAATAAAAGGACATAAGGCATATGTAATTTAACATTATATAGAAGTCACCTTGTACTTTCATTTTTCCATTAAACATTATCATGTGCTTGTCAATATTTTTAATGGTTACATTAAATTCATCTTATGAGTATATGGTAATTGCTTAAACAGTACACTATCCTTAGTCTTAAGTTTCTTATCTATAAAAATTTATGAAAATTTCTCACAATTTGCTTAAAATTTAGCCTTAGAAGTGGAATGTGAGTCAATGGGTACGAATAATTTTGCATATCTTGATATATATTTCAAAACATCCCTGCAAATGATTATATCAATATGTATCAGTAATCTATTATAATTGATACTCTCTCACTGACCCTGAGAAGTTTTAATTTAAGAAGATTATGAATTGAAGAGACAAAATTAATGTCTCCCTGATATTTGAAAATATTTATTTGATAATCTGTATTTGAGCATTTTTATCATTTATACTAGCTATTTGTGAATATTTTCTTTATATTCTTTACTCTTATTATTCATATTAATTTTTGAGAACTTTTTCTGTATTTGCAAAATTAACTCATTGGTTCTCATTGATTTCCATCTTTTAACTTACCTAATTTTTTATTTATGATTTTAAAATAACATTTTAATACTTGATATGGAACTATGTACAATGTTTTCATTTCCTACCAAGATTTCATTTTGTTTATTTCTTTGCTTTTATGATTAATAAAGCCTTTCCTTTGCTATAATGAGATGCATTTACATTTAATATGTTCTTCTATTTTATTACTTAACTATAATTTTGGATTTATTTTTGTTTGTGTTATGAAATGAGTCCAATATATATTTGGTTGCAATTACTTAACTAATTCTCTTAAATGTATTCATCAAATCATTCATTTATTATCTGCTGACTTTATATGTTACTGTACATATATTATGAACTTTTGCTTAAATTTTTGATGAAATTTCTATTCGTTCCCACTGATCTGTATACTGTTTTATTCTTATTCTATTTTTGTTATAATTGCTTGTAGTATGTTGTAGTATTTGGAGATGTGAGTAGCATGTCACAGTGTGCTTCATTAGTTATGTTTTAAAAAATATTTTTATATTTTCCTGCTTATTGATGAATGCGAGTAATTTTAAGTTTCAAAAATAATTTAAATTGACATATTTATAAAATATGTAAATTAATTTTATAGATTTCCTATTTTATACATTACTGAGTCTTTTTGCAGCATATGATACATTGAATGTAGCATATGATACATTGGATATGGCAGCATTTTCTAGTAAGGTCTTCTTTCATGACATTTAGTATTTTTATACTATTCTTAATATACCTATAGTTCTTGCTGAGTTGAGTTATACATACATATATGCAGCAATTCCATTTTCACTGTGCACTGTAGTCAATATGAAATGCTTTTTGTTCCACTATGTTTTTTGAATTATTCTTTCTGACCCCCTTTTAATTTATATTCATATTCGTATATCTTGCTGATCTTTGAACTTAATCTCTTTATTTCACTAGAGGTAGGTGAATCTCATATAAACACCCATCAATATCATTTTGTTTATTAAAACAATTTAAAGTCTTTTTTCTTTCACAAAGAAATATGGTCTATTTGTTGTTATTGCTATCATTGACATGTTTGTCTGACTTTGATTTTGCAATCTTATACATTATAGGTTTTATGTTACTTACGAATTTACTTCTATCATTGTTAAATAAATGTTTTCTCTGCATTTATTTAAAAGTCTGTCATTTTAAGAAGCATAAATTGTGTCTGTTACTAGTTATCTTAATTCTAGAAAACTGGGATTCTCCATTTAGCTAAACATAAACTGAAATCATAAGTTTTCATGTCTCCTTATTTAAAATGCACAATCAAATGTAATTTTGCTTTCATCTGAGCTTATCATCATACACTTTTCTTTGTGTATGTATCACAGTATTAGAATGAGAATCATTTTTTAAAAATTGTATACTATACTTATTTCTTTCAGAATAACCCTGATATTACAATATTGAATTTTAAAGCCATATGTAAAATAATCATTTAAGATGAATCTATGTTTAACTTGTTTCATTGCTTACTGAATGTCCTTAATTTTCTGTTTTATCTTGTTTGGGGATGTTTTTAAGCCTTCAGTTTCAAATTATAAGGAAAGCAGTGCATTGTTGATACTCTTACATAACTGAATATATATTTTCTTTACATATTAAAAGGAAATTTGCTATCATCTTATACTATAAAAGTTTCTCCTGTGCTCTCGGGATGCATAATTGAATTTCCCTTTATTAGTATTGTGAGGGGAAGAGACAGGTGCCATCGTGATACTTTGTCAGTGCTTGAAGAGATTTTCATAAGTTTCCTAGTTCAAATATTTCTCCTAGAAATGTTTATTGGGATGCCTTTCTTCCAGTTATTTAGCATAATATGTTGGGAACCTATATATTTGCTAACATGGATTATTTTTAGTTTAGAATATTTTCTTCAATTCTGTCTTTGGGGCCAAAAGTATTTTTACTGATTCCTCCATTGCAGCTCTTATCTGTACATTTCTTATTTTTGTTCACTGTTGTCCAAATTGCTCATGTTCTCAACACATGTTTTAATGTCTTTGTCCTTTCACTCTTGTCTAAACTGTAAGGCAGTTTGCAAGTATGAACACTAAATGACTAATTTAATTTTCTGCTTTGTCATTTTTGTATCTTACTAACTCCAATTTATGCATACTTATTTCCTGGAAGTATTTCTTACCCAGTTATAGTCTATCTTTTTGACTTTTTATTTTCAATTTTATCTCTTAATGGTTTAACAACATTATAGTGGCCGTGTCATCTTAAATTTTATTGAGTGTGCCAGTTCGTTTTCTAAGATATTTTTTTCTGATTTCCAAATTAGATCTGTGTTTTAGAGATTTCTTTTTAGAGTTTCTTATTCTACTGTTTATAAAAACCATTTTCAAAAGCTCATTTTGTTTGGTTTGATTTTACTCGAATGGGTAAGATGTCTAAAGATTCAATATTCATTAATGAACATGAGTCTGGGTTACCTGAAGCTAGAAGATGATCAGTTTTCTCCTATCATTTTCCTTAGCTAGGAGTCAAGTTGACTTGCACAGAACTTACATAAATATCACTTTTGGCAGGCATTAATATATTGTTTAATAACCAGGGGAGCGTAAGGAATGCTACACTACGAGGCTGGCACTGCTCCAGGCTCCATTTTATCTCTGTTTGATCTAATGCACTTTACTTGTAAGAACTATACTTCTTAAGCTGCAAAGCAAGCTTATTTTCAATTTATTGCCTTTTGGCTTTTGTAATTTACTAAATTATAAAATTAAGGAATATGAATGGCCAGGATTGAAGAAAAAAGGACAGGAATAGTCTTCAGACTTCTCCACAAAGTAGCACCTTATAAGCGCAGTTTAGTTGGCATAGGCTGTGTGTGAGTGAGTTAATGCAAAATACAATATACTTTCTTAATTGCTTTTTTCCCAGCAAGGATCCATTTAGAGGCAAAGCTTTGGTAAAATTTTTCCAAATAAATTTCATCTGCCTCACGGTTGGTGGGTTTCTTTCAAAGTTCTGGCGTGTGTTTGTCTTTTGGGGGGTATCTATGTTTCTTTATGAGTTTGCATTTATTGCCTGTCTCTATAGGATTTTTTAAGTTGGAATTTGCAAGGACTTGCATTTAGGCTAAAGCTTAGGTCGATTTTTATAGGCCTATGTTTTTATATTTTTAGAACATAGATAAGGGGTAGAGAACTGTGAACTTCTAGATCCTTGAGTGTGGCCCTTTGACTGAATCCAAATTTTACTCAACAAATTCTTTTAATAACATAGGCTATAAGATATGCTGAAGTTATGCAAAATTACATGATGCATAAAAAATTACATAACTATGTTGTTGGCAATTTCTAAATCTGTGAATAAGGATCAACTAAGAGTTTACCAATAGGCAATCACAAAAATATCTCTAATTAATTAGTCGAAGTTTATATTTAATAACTTAGCATTGGTATAATCCAAAGCATTCTAATAGTATCCAAAATGGCATCAATGATCTTGATCCTAAACTCAGACACTCTGAGATGCCTAAAAGGATCATGTCCCATTCCAGTTGCTTTCCTCTGTTCTCTACCTCCTGCCAAACAATGCCTTACATTCCAATTTTAGTACTAGCAGGGTTTAAATCTTGCTGGGGATTTGTTCTTCTTAGGGCTCTGGTTTCTGCTAAATCACTTGGCTTGAAGCACTTATAATTCTCACAATATATTTATGTCTTCCTATTGCTACAGGTCTGAGAGCTAGAAAGGAAGGGAAAGATTGAGGAGTGAGGCTATAGTCCTGAGGTAAAGAGATGATGCCACTATTAGGGCAAAAATTGCAGAGAACACAGAAGACCAAGGATGGATACTAAAAGCAGCTTTTCGCACATTACGGTTTTGCTTTGAGCTAACCCTTACCTGATTCCAAGTTAGGTGACAAATTATCTCTTGTCCAGTACAAATCAGGATGTGATTCTGCGGATAATGCCCTATGTGGGTGGGACTGGAGTGTCTGATCAAACAATATTCAGAAGATGAACTTCTTTGGCCATGACCCATCATTGAGTATGATTTTGAGCCTTTATAATTTTTCTGCTTGCCAGCTTTCTACATGGCTTCATAACTTAATACATTACTTAATTTCTTAACTTAAAAAAATTTTTAACCCAAATCTGCACATGAAAAAAAACATGTTTCAAAAGTTCTATGAAAGAGAAAAAAGCTCATTAAAAACAAATCTCTACAATGGCATGGAAACTATAGTTTTCCTTGCTGTATGCCTGGAATTTAGGAGAGTGCTTGATGCATAATAGTTGGTCAGTAATATATTTGTTGATTGAATAAGTGGACAAATGAATGATAGATGGATAAAGTCAGTAAGCATCAAAGGAAAGTATCAGGACTGTTAAATTTTAGGAAATGTCTTGTGGAATGATATCTGGAAAAGATATCAGAACTAGATTCCCATTCCTGGCATGGGGGTAAGTTGCTGTATAATATTTGATCAACAACCTTCCCCCAATGATTGAGTTTCACCTGACCTGAGGTTTCCTTTCTGTAAGTCCTGAGTGTTCAATGAATATCATCAGTATAAATTTCTCCACGAATTCAAGTAGCAAATACATTTGTAGGTACTTTATTTTTTTCCAATTAATTGCTCCAATACCCCATGTGTCATGTTGCCATAATATGTGCTTCTCCCTTCCCTTAAATCTGTGATGAACCTCAGGGCTTATGCTGTACAAAGAGGAAGGACATGGGCTCTCACTATTCTGCTGTTCCAATTGCTTTGCACTGCCACGTGGTGGTGTCTGTCACCTTCAACAAACAGCACCTGCCTACCAGTGAGGATGCTTCTCTTGGTCTACATGTCTCCCTCCTGCCATGCTTCCACAGGGAGGGAGAATAAAGAATTCCTCATGTCCGCCTGAGTAGCTCATAGGTTGCAACAGTTTGTGCTCTACTCTTTAAATCCTAAACCTAACTTTTCCCAGGGTGCCAAACTAGTACGGGGACACAATCTGTTCAAGCACTTCCATCTTTCTGAAGCAGAATCACCTCCTCCTTCCCATGGCAGGGTTCACACTTAGAAAGAGTGGGCTGATTTGCTCTTAAACCTACAGAGCATGAACTATCTGATCATCATATCTGTATAATGTAAGACACACCTGCTTTGACATCTCAGTTTAAACTTTAATATAGTTAAGTACTGCCCTCCTACCTTCTTCCAGGCTAGGTCTTTTTACACATTCATTCACCACCCCAAGGGAATGTCAGAAAGCTAAGAAGCCCCTACCTAGAAGCCCAGTGGCCTCACAAAGACTTGACAGTCTTTTCATCTGAGAAGGAGCAGAAGGGAAAATATTGATAGTAACTGAGACCAACTCTGCCCAGCTGTCTGGGAGCAGCACATTGGTACAGAGGGAGTGACTGTATCTTATACTGCAGCAAATATGAGGGTCACACCTTTGTCCAGGCAATGAGACACATTTCCAACCATCAAAGAAGAATATCTTTTGGTTCTTCCCAAACACACCTTTTGGAAAGAAGACAGCCTCTTTTCAAAGGTGATTGACCAAAGGGGATAGAACAATAATACACAACTGTTATTCATCTCTGGGTAGTGCAAATAGAGAAAAACAAAACATTGCCCAGGGTATTTGCAAGCTATGACTCCTCTAGACTTAATTTTGCAACTCATTGCCAAAGTCAATTTGAGGGAAAATCGTGAAGCAGATAGCGACCTCCCCTTAACCCTTTGCCTGACCTCAGCAGCTCCCTTTTGCATTCTGTCATCATGTTCCCTAAAATTCTAACTCTGGGGCATCAGCCCCCCTGGATCTCACATACATGTTTCTTCCCTCTTTCTCTCAGTAGGTTTCAATTAATTCCTGCTAAGACTTTAAATAGTAACTAAGGTATTGTTCACTGGTAAATATTAAGGGGAAAAATATGGCACAAAGAGAATTTGTACCGCTGAGTCTTTTGATACTTCATGGATTTAATATGTTTGGGGGCATCGCGTAAGCTGCAAGTCTGACCTGCTAAAGGGGCTTTTGACAAATGTCAGGACTTTGTTCAGCCTCCCAGTGTTTTGGCTAGGGACTCTCTGAACATCTGGCCATAGGCTACCTGACTTCATCAACAACCTTTTCTGATCCTCGTTTCTTCCCGGAGGACATGAAGCATTGTGCTGGAAACCCACCTAGAAAGCCTGTTTTGTACGTATGGGGGGATGGGATGGAGATGAGAAGTTTGACACTTTAGCAGCCACCTTCTCCCATTCTTCTGGAGGAGACTTGCTCCATCTCATGACGTGTGTTTCCACTGCACCATTGAAATAGTGCGTAAACTGAAGACTACGGAGCCTGTTCAGAAAGGTTCCTTCACCAAAGCAAAATATTGTCATCTAAATTTTTCTGTTTCTTTTTACCAAGGCGTATGCTTTCCTTGCTTTCTTTAATAGCCATTATAAAATTAAAAGCATAAGCACATCCAGTTGAAACTCACTCACATGGTCAATATCATGTCAATAGCTAGACCTTCCTGACAGAGCCTCCAGGGATGGGTGGTAAGACTCTTTCCGCAGCTGGTAATTATTGCCAGGACACAGTCCTAGAAATCTATTATCTGCAAGCACTTTGATAAATTCATCAGATGTAGTATGTGGGGACGGCAAAGGGGGCTTTAATACAGTATTGGATTTT
The DNA here is from genome assembly GCA_963574575.1 of Galagoides demidoff. Lineage (NCBI taxonomy): Eukaryota > Metazoa > Chordata > Mammalia > Primates > Galagidae > Galagoides > Galagoides demidoff. The sequence continues at coordinate 43,659 of CAUYQV010027013.1, read as the reverse complement.
AAAAGACACTCCATCCCCGCCTCATCACTAATAGGACAAAATTTGCAGAGAAATTCATGGATGCAATTTTAAGTATGATCACCCACACAAGTTCAAGTTCTATGTGCTTCAGTTGTCAGTTTTGAAATTGCTTACTTTATGGTCAGGTTAGACATAAGAGAGGCAAGGAAATGACACCACCCCAAACTGCAACCTCCTGGTGCAATGTCTCGTCTTTATTTTCCACTGAGTAGAGGATATTTTGGTAGGCTGCCTTTACAGTCTGTATCTCTAGCACACACCCTAAGCCCTGACTCGTTTTTATTAATAATGCAGAACTGTTTTCTTTTTTAGCAGGGGTGAAATAATTGCATAGACTTCCTTCAATTATATTGTACCATATGTTGGAAGATAAGTTATATGAGCATATGTGTTTCATTATGAATATGAGCATATCAAGAAGAGAACACAAGATATTTGGACACTTTCACTGTGTGCCATCTCTTCTCCAACCCCATCAAAACCCCTGAAGTCTCAGGAAATTTGGATGACAAGCACCTGCGAATCTTCTCACATAAAATTTCCAGTAGTTCCTGAAGTTAATACAACCAAAAATGCCAATAGAACAGACTTTGCTCTATTACAGAACATCTGGTTCTGATCCTGGCAAGAGAAAATGAAAAGTAATGGAAACCAATATTTTGCCAGGATACTTTTTTTTTTTTCAAGGTTCTTTTTTAGAAATGGGCAGAGATTCAATGGGCATCAATTCCAGGAATCATTTGTTCCCTCCCCATTTTCAGTTCTATAGCTCTTTCAATTATGCACACACCCAGATTTATCTGCAGCCGTATCTTCTTTTATTTGCAGAGCAAATCTTCACTTCACTAGAAATTTTTGATCTATAAGGTGGTACACTTGCAGTAGACTCAACATGATAAATCTTTCAAGTAAGAGGATGGTAGCTATTAATTAGAATGTGTTTTGCATTTACTATTTAAAAAACAAGTGGTGGGTGTTCACGAGATGTCAGGGACACTGGCCTCTTTTATTATATCTCTATTTTTTCAAAGCTTATAAATCCACAAGAGATCTCATGTTTCATGGAAACAACACAGTTCTAAAGACGAAATATGCTATTAGGCTTGCTGTTAAAAAAAAAAGAAGAAGTTTTGAAATTCAACATTTAAAAACAGGGAACTAATAAATACATGCATATGTGTGTATGTATATAAGTATCCACATACAAAAAATAATATTTAATTTTATATAGAAAAAAGATTTCTTTGAGATACTTTGGTGAAAAAAGAATCCATTTGTTTATGGATTTAATGTTATAGGAACATTTATCAATAAGCCACATTCCTAGAAAAGTCTGTCGAGGTGTAACCAGGCATAATAAGGTGCTTGTCTAGGGCTGGTGTAGATTTCATTTTATATAAAATTAAAACCAAAGAACAGTCAGATGATGGTGACTCTGCTAACAAAAAAAAAAAAGAGAGAAAGAGAGACAGAAAGTATTTTCATTTCCCCATGTCTGTGTATCCCCTCCCTGTCCCTGTAATCAAAGTAGATTTCTTGTGAAAGGTGGAATTTTAGGTGCTTTGAAGAGAGAAAGTTGGCTCTGTGAAAGGGACGATATGAAGAAATCATATACAATAGAGGGGGAAATCGGGGTGGGGAAAACCAGGAATTCAGACAATCTGAACTCTGTCCTTCTAAAGCAATCCAGGGCATTACAAAGATTCAGTGGTTAAACTGATAGCGTATTCCCCTCTCATTTACATCATCTCACTGCTTCGGGGCTCACGTTCCTAATGGCTTCTGATATAGAGATTCAAGCATTTCTGGATATTTTTATACAACTTCTAGCCTTAAAAGAACGTATCCGCTAGAAGTAGAGTAAGATATTACAAAAATAAGAGCTGTGGGATCGTTTCCAGTTTTCCTAGAATACTGGTCTAATTTTACGCAATGTGCCGTCCCCTCGGCCTCCAGCTTGCCGTCGGTGAAATGGACCTCCCCGTCACAAAGCGCCTTTCTTCCCCAAGCTTCTGTTTGCTCAAGGACACGCACCATTCTACTTTTCTCCTATCGGCAAATGTCCTCCGAATGAAGGAAAATTTGCACTAAATCCTTCAAAACATTAGGTCCTGTGGAACCGACACGAAACCTACACAAAATATTTTCCAAAGTTTTCCGCAGTCCCTGTTTTCCTTCCATATGTTCAGTGTTTGTTTTTCGTACTGAACAAATAAAAAGGGGAAACTTGTGTTCAGAGAAGTATGTTCGAGCGAACTTTCCTAAAGTACGGCGTATCTATCCAAGCCAACCCTAGGTCTGGTGCAGGAGTCGATTCAAAATGTAGTGAATATGTATATTCAATAGCCTGACAGGAAAAACGCACTTACTGCAAAGATGAAGGCAGGCCGCGATCTGTCAGGTAAATCCGTGTTTTGATGTGTGTCCAAACCCCAAATAAAATTTTGAAACCATTTGGGAAGGTCTCAAGTAAATGTTCTTGATATTTAAAATATGCTCTGCCTTACCATATGTTTGAAGAATTATGAATATTGGCCAGTTTCTCTTTGCGAACAGTTGCAGTGCTAGGACTGACTTTTAGAAATTCCTCACTACAGGATAGTGTCTCAGGATCATTTGAATTCTGTGTGTATGAACTATATGAAATTTAAAGTTTGGAAGGATCGGTGGCAGGGCAGTCGGGCTGGTTTCAACACAAGGGCTTAAGGCACAATTGGTTGCCAAAGGAAAGGTGTATTCTTTGGAAATGGCACTGTTGCGGGGCACTCAGGAGCAACACATGACCTCCCTCTTTTGTTGGCAACTTGGACAGTCCTCTGGACCAGCTCAAAATGAGTGAAGGTCAAGTAGCACCAGACACAACCAATGAGAAAGGGAACGTTCCATGGGAGCAGCTGAAGACCACTAGCTCTATGGAGTGTTGAGTAAGAACTTCAGAATCAAATGGCCAAATTCCAATTGGGTCTCAAACTGGTAGCTCTGGGCAACCTGCTTAACTTCTCCAACCTTTAGGTTTATTGCTTATAAAATGGGGATAATAAAATCAGTCTATCCAGAGTTATAATAAGGATGAATGAGCTAACAAGTAAATGTATCTTTTGCACATTTCAGTCTTTCAATAAAACTTTTCTGCCTCAGCATTCTCTCCTACCGTGATTTTATCCACACTTGGAGTTGAACTCAGATATATGCTGATAACTCCCATTATCTATGATTCCAACCCAGCCTTCTCTCCAGTGTCTCGGATTCATGCAGCCACCCCCCTTTTATCTCCCTACTGGGCTAACATAATTGCTCCCTAATCAATCTCCCTGCTGCATCCCCTCAACTACATTTTCCCACACAGTTGGCAAAGTATTCTATCTACAATGCAAACCTAAATGATCTATTCCTTTTAAAAACCTTTAGCCATGCCCCCTCACCTACAACAAGGACCTAAAATCTATGGCCCAAGGACCACAAAAATGGGTGTCCAACAAGACTCTATGGAATTCATAAATCATAAAATATTTACTATCTGGACCTTTGCAGAAAAAAAGGTTGCCAACATGGCACACTCCAAATTTTGATCCTACACAGCTGTCCTGATTTCTGTCTTTCTCCTCCCTACTTTCAGCTGGACAGAACCACTTACAGGTTATTTGGTTAAAGAAAGTCTACAATTTCATTCTTCTTTGTTCTAGTGTATCTTGTGACCCATGTCACAAATGCTTTTCTCTTATCTTCGCCTGCCTAACACCTAACCATTTTTCAATATTCATATTATCTCTCACTTCCTTCAGGAAGCTTCTATGCATATTCACCTCACCCATAATTACCAAGGAGAACTAATTGTCTTTTCCTCAATATTCCCATAGTATCCTGTGAATATCCCTGTCTTGGTCCCTTCAAGCCTGTGTAACAAAAATCCCATAAACTGGGTAGAACATAAGCAATAGATATATAATTCTCACAGTTGTAGAGGCTGAGAAGTCCAAGATCAAGGTGCCAGTAGGATTTTATCTGGCAAGGGACCTCTTCTTCATAGATGGCAATGTCTACCTTTGTCCTCACAGAGTAAAAAGGGCAAACAGGTAGCTTTGAGCCTCTTTTATAAGGTCACTAATTCCATTGGCAACAGCTCCATCCTCACGACCTAACCACTTCCCAAAGACCCCATCACCAATACTATTTAATTAATAATCAAGTTTCAACGTACAAATTTGGAGGGAGGGAGACAAACATTCAGAACATAGCATTCCAACCCTGGTTCCCCCAAATTCATATTTTTCTCACATGCAAAACAAAATACATTAATCTCATCCTGATAACCCCAAAAGTCTTAGCTCATTCAAGCAGCAACTCAAAGATCTAAAGTCCAGAGTTTAGACTAATATCAGATATAAATCAAATATCAGTGGGAAAGTATAATTCATCCTATGTCAAATTGTTTTCCAACTGTGAATCTGTGAAATCAAACAGGATATGTTCTTCCAAAATACATTAGTGGGACAGGTGTCGGGTAAACATTCCCATTCATGAAGGGAGAAATAGAAAAGAAGAAAGGAATAACAGGTCCAAGTAATTCCAAATCCCAACAGGGCAAGGAACAGTAAATCGTAAGGCTTAAGAATATTTTTCTTAACTGGATGTCCATTTTTCCAGACACAGAGGGTGGGGGTTGAGCCCTCAAGAGTCTGGTTAGCTCCATCTCCAAGGTTTAGTTCTCAAGAGTTGAGGTCAAGTGCTATAGGTGTCCAAGGCTGGAGTTGCACAATATTAGTTCTACAGATCTGAGATTGTAGAGGTGGCCCCAATCCCACAGTTCCACTGTGCATTACCATAGGAGGGACTCTGTGCACTGGCCCTGCTCCTGGGAGTAGTTCTCTGACTCGACTGCCTAAGTCTGTGCAGGGCATCCTTTGCAATCTAAGAGGAAGTAGTCATGCCCCATGATTTGTGTACGCTGCATGCCCACAAAGATGGCACCATGCAGATGCTGCTCAGGTTCACTGCCCATGCTCAAAAGGGGCAGCCACTGAAGCCTACACCCCACTGGAGCCACTGGAGCCACACCTGTGAAAGCCAAGGAGTGCTACACCAAAATACAGGAAGCAGAAAGTTAAGAGAACACTGGGCAGTAGGTATCAGGGTCTTTGTTTTGATATCAGTCTGTCTCTAAACTTTGGCACGTTGGGGATATAATGGAAAAGGTGGCACCAAAAATCTCCAACACTTTGTCACACCTTCAGTGTTCTTTCCCATACAATCTTATTCTTTACAATAGGATCAGTCTGAAATTTTTCTAAGTATTTAAGTTCCATGTCCTTTTTGATTATAAATTTCATCTTTAAATCATTTCTCTCTACTCACTTTTACTATATGCATTTCAGAGAAGCAAAGCCACTTTTTTAACATTTTGCTTATATATTTCCTCAGCCAAATATAGTAGAACCTCCATAGCAAACCATCTCCTTAAGTTGCCCTAATTTTCATTGACTGGACATGCACATGTAGGTAACAGAACAATAGGCCTAGTGCTTTGCCACTTCATAACAAAGATAGCCTTTCCTCCAGTTTCCAATACCATGCTCATCATTTCTTGCTGAGATCCCTTCAAGAATGCCCTTTACTGTCAATATTTCTCTCAACACTCTGTTCATGACCACATAGGTAATCTCTAAGAAGACTGAGGCTTTCTCTACAGCTTTCCTTTCTTGTGAGCTGTCACCAGAACCACCATTAACAGTCCATAAAAATGTAGGTCTTTTCTAGCATGTATCTCAGACTCTTCCAGCCTCTACCTATTATCTAGTTCAAAATCTGCTTCCACACTTTTGCTACACCAACGCCTCCACTTTTGGTGACCATTTCTACTTTAGTCCATTTGAGCTGCTATTGCAAAATATCATGGCCTGGGTAGCTTATCAAATGGGAAAAAGTCTCATAGTTCTTGAGGCTGGGAAGTCCAAGATGAAGGCATTGGCATGTTTGATGTCTGGCTAAGGTCCATTCATCATAAATGGTGGAAGGGACAAAGCAGCTTTCTTGGATCTCTTTAAAAGGGCACTAATCACCTTCCAAAGGCCCTACCTCTTGATACTATCTCATTGGGGATTAGGTTTCAACATGTAAATTTGGGGGAGATAAGCACACAGACCATAGCAATACTTGATATTACAATTACTCATTATTTTTCTCATAATGAATCATATTTTCCAGGTTCTTTCTATGCCTGATAATATTTGATTAGATACCAGACATTATGAATTTAACCTTGTTACATATGGATACTTCTTTATTCTTATAAATATTTTGAGTTTTGCTCTGAGACACACAACTTATTTGGAAAGAGTTTGATCCTTTGGGTCTTGGTTTTGAACTTTGCTAATCTGGACCACAGCACCCTTTAGTCTGGTGCTAACTTTGACCAACTGCTTAGTAGTCTATATAATTCTCTGCAAATTATGAGGTTCTTAACTCTGGCTGGTGAGAAAACAAATCATTCTGAACCCTATGTGAGCTCCAAGTACTATTTCTTCTAGTACCTACTTTCAGATGGTTCCTTCCTTGACCTTGGATGGTTCCCTCATATACATGTGCTGATTACTACTGGACTGAAGTCTGGAGGGGGACTCTCTTGGCTCTCCAGGGCTCTTTCTCTGTGCAGTGACCTTCTTCCCTGTAGTTTACCAGGAGAATTCTAGCTTCTTGATCTCCTGGAACTCTAAACTCCTACTCTTAAACTTAAGAAAGCTACTGGGTTCTGACTTGGTTCCTCTTCCTGCCAGGCAGTAAGCTAAGCAATCATATGGCATACCTCACTTCTTATGTCTCAGAAATTATCTCATGTCTTAGAAACCTTTATGACCTGATGCTGAATGTCTTAAACAATATTTCACGTATTTTTCCCTTTTTTTAAAGCTATTTAAACAGGAAGGTAAATTCCTATTACTTCATTGTGATCAGAAGTGAAAGTACCTTACAATTATTGATTATGACTGTGCTATGACCTGAATGTTTACATCCCCTCAAAATACATAAGTCGAAATCCTGAACTCCAAAGTGATGGCATTAGGAGGTGGGACATTTTGGAAATGATTAATTCATGATGGTGTAAAACTAAAGAATGGGATCATTACCCTGATAAAATAGAGCTCCCAGAGAAGGGCAGTGGCTCATGCCTTAATTTTAGCATTTTGGAGATCAAGGCAGGAGGATCCCTGGAGGCCAGGAGCTTGAGACCAGCCTGGGCAACAAGACAAGACCTTGTCTCTAAACAAATGAGAAAAAAAAGAAAGGGAAATAACTGGGCATGATGGCACATACCACCTACAGTCCTAGTTACTAGGGAAACTGAGGCAAGAGTATTGCTTAAGCCCAGGAGTTCAAGTTCGTGTTGTGCTATCATGACTCACTTGTGAGTAGTGCCACTTCACTCCAGCCTGGGTGAAAGAGAAGGTCTTTTTTTAGACCCTATCTAAAGAGAGAGAGAGAGAAGAGAGTTCCCTCTCCCTCCTGCCACATGAGAACACAGTAAAAAGAGAGCCATTTATGAACCAGAAAGCAAGCCCTCACCAGGCAGTGAACTTGTCAGCACTTTGGTCTTGGGCTTCCCAGTTTCTAGGGCAGTGAAAATAAATGTCTGTTGTTATAAGCCACTCAGTCTATGGGATTTTTGTTATAGCAGCTGAACTGGGCTAAGACAAATTGTGTTTCCCCTCACCAAACTGTGAGGGCCTTAACAGTAGAGCTTTGTATTCCAGTACCCAGTTATTTTATACATAGGGTATCAATTATTTTAAACACAGAAGTTTCTCCACATTTTTTTTAAACAAATGACTGCAGCTAAAGAAAAATGAAGAGAGAGACAGAGAGAAGGACAGATAATTAATTGGAACCTAAATTAGATACAGGGATCTCCAGAACACTATTGCTGCCAGAACTCTCTGCAAACACAAGGCTGAATGTTATCCAGTACTAACCTTAAAGTGAGGCTGCCTACAAAGCCACTTAAACAAGTAGAAATCAACACATAGTACATGTATTATTTATCACTATTAATCAGAGTACACAAAAATATGTTATTATGTGAAGATCAAATAATGTATTTTGACTTAGTCTGATAATAGTAAGTACTGAAGCTCCCTGAATTACAGAGATTCTTTCATTGATAATGATTTGACCTCTTCTGGTTACACTGCCATGTTGTGGGAAGACAATTATATGATGTTTAACTAAGGAAATGTTTCTGTAATTGCTATCATTAAACATCTCGTGTAGATTATTATATGAGACATTATTACCTGACAACCTGACAAATTTGCACTCTTTAGTGGAAGAAAATGGTATCAGATCAACAAATATTAACATTAAATCATGAGTTTTACAAAAAGCTCTCCCTCATAGAGATGGCTTAGAATATTGTTATAGGTTGAATTGTGTCCACTCAAAATTCATACCTTTAAGTCCTAACCCCAGGGTGTGAGTATCTCAGAATGTGACCCTAGCAGATGTTATTAGTTATATGAGGTCTTGCCAAATAGGCTGGACCCCTGAAATCCAGATGACAGACTGGTCTCTTTATAAAATAGGGAAATTTAGACACAAACATATACACAGGGAGAATGTCATGTGAAATTGAAGGCAAAGATTGGGGTGATGCTTTTGCAAGCCAAAGGACACTAAAGATTGTCATGTACCACCGGAAGGTACATGAGGAGCATGGGACAAATTTTTCCTTGTCATTCCTCAAATGGAAACAACCTTGCTGATGCCTTGATTTCAGACTACCAGTCTCTACAACTGGGAGACAATAAATGTCTGTTATTTAAGCCACTCTTCATTATTTAAGCCTCTCTGCCCTAGCAAACTAATACAAATACATAATGTGTACATAAAGATTATCTAGTTCTCCCTAAACAGAAGGTATAGGAAGTTGGAAATTAATCTTTCTCAAGCAACTATTGTCTCACTTTGTAATATAGGTATTCTGTTCCTTGTTCTGCATATAAGTGAGGCTCAGGTTAAATAACTAATGCAGATTGTAAGATCAGAATTCGAACCCTTGTTTATCTAATCTGATGCCCATATTTTTTCTGTAATACCACACTGCACTTCAAATGTCAGTCATTGAAGAAGCAGGAAGAGAATAGAGAAATCAGGTGATGAATGGCCCTGGTCCCATCTTTAGCCATACTCTTCCCTTGCCATGTGAGATTACATACTCACAGGTTCCAGGGATTAGGATGTGGGCATCATTGAGGGAGCATTATTATTCTTACCATAGGTCTAAGTTAGGTTATAGGGAGTTTATAGTCAGCTCATATAAAAGAATTATAGCAGAATTCTTTATAGTTTTGGAAAGAAGCCATTTATCTTTGTCAATTGTTTATTCTCCTTTTGAGAAACGGCTAATGGTTTGGCTTATTACTGAGCTCTGATGGAGACAGAATCCTTAACCATAGAACATCAGTTGAAAATGTGTTGGAGGTCAACTCTCTGTGGGTCTTTCATGTTTCCATACATCTCATATTCAGATCTATGTTTCAAATTCTTCTAAGGATGTTTGCATGGCAGTCTTGGAGGATAGAGATTTTGGGTCTCTCAGAGCCAAAAGTTGTATAGGTTTTCTGGCAGCCCCTTTAAAATCATGGGGCTCCCTAAGTACCAACTCCTCAGTTATGACACAAACCCACAATGTGTGATCTATCTGGGCCCCTGGGGACCTTGGAAACAAAGAGAGCTTAGAGAAATACCAAGCTTCGTCTGCCTATTCTAACATAAGTAATAAAGGCCTTTGTCTCTAATCTAGGAATTGCGTGTCTTCTACTACCATCTGTGAAATGTAGCAAAGAATTTGTCAGTTTGTCAAAGGGGTAAAATCTCAGACCCTTGAAAGTTCGTGACAGTTATGGCGACAAGAATGGCATGTTGGTGGAAACGTGGCTTCTGGAAGAGGAAGAACAAGGGCATTTTGTGGGCTGGGTTAGGGGATATGGGATGCCTCTCCTGGGTCTGGTAGTGAACACTCTTAGCCATTGGTGGGTGAAATGCAGGAGAAAGGGTCCTCTTCTGCCTTACCTTTCAGTGAGACTGAGGCTGGGACGTGGGATGGTAATGGCTCTCTGACTGGTACCTTTGTTTTTCACTCTCCTCTAGGCAGGAGTAGAAAGCATCAAGGAGTCTCTCAACTGTAAAGTTTTAGGCAGAACAAAAGCATTAACAGTTTGTTGGGTTGGGTTGAACCATGACACTGTCACTTAAAACCAGAAGTGCCTTGTTGACTGGAGTGCAGTCTCTCTTCCATCCCCCTGTGTGTGTATGTATGTATGTGTGTGTGTGTGTTTTTCTCTCTGTGACCCCATTTCCCCTTTCTCACTCTACCCTACTTTCTGAGTGTGCTGGGGGACATCCTCCACAGACTCAAGGACGGGTGCCTGGAGTTTGCTAATGCAGTTTGTGCAAGGATCATAATGTCAGAGAGATACTAACGAGACCTGTTAAGTGGGCCCTTTGGCCAATTCAAAGTATTTTTTCTTTCTTTTTTGTGGCTTCTACTAATTGATTTGTTATATGCTGTGCTTGTCACATTAGTGGTGCAGTAGGTTATCCCAGTCTGGAAAGAGCTGCAGACAGAGCAGTATTATACTAGTAGGACAAGTTCCACTGCCACTTGCCACCAGAAGTCCTCAAAATTGAATTAGAATTCTTTTTTCTGATAGACCAAGCATTCATTATTGAGATGAACCAAGCTTTCACTATCGAGATGAAGGCCTTTTGCTTGGCAATTCAGAAGACTCGATCTCAATAGCAATTACTAAGGTGTTATCATACCTTCACTAAAATGGGTGGCTGATAAACCCTGAGAAAACCCAAGTTTCCCAAGTGAAGCTTTTTGGAACTATCAAGATGGATTCATAGAGCTCATTTTAATCAGCAGTCAAGAAACAACTGCTATTTCTTTGCTCCTCAGCACCAAAAAGGAGGTGTAGCACCTTGTCGGACTCACTGGGTACTAAAGATGCTTCTGGAACTGATGATTTTACCAATAGAGCCTTTATCAAAAGGAGGAGGCCTCCACTCCAAGCGGAGGGTTCAAATCTACAGCCTTCCTGACAAGTCTACCAGCTGCACACCTGTTGAAGAACAAATACAAGCTTGCTACTGCACACTTATCAAAACATTATGCGTGGCCATGGAAACCTTGCAACTGTGACTTCTGTTTGGAGTGGGTTCTTCTGGACTCAGTGACGAATGAGGAAGGCAGGACTCAAAAATGCTCCAACACACTGCTGCTCAGATGAGAACATTATAGAATATACCTATAGTCTCAGTTGTATGTGAAAAAGTAGAAGCTATCCTCCTGGGGGAGACTTACCCCCTGTCTTTCCATAGGAAACTAAGCTACTGACTCAATAAGGACCCTAATTCCTAAAGATGCTACTAAATGACTGGACCAGATTTATCAACATTGACATTTTCTCAGTCTCCTGATCAGTTGACTCCAGCCTTAAGACTTAGGGAATAGACAAATATATAGGACAGAGTTAGAAGATTAGCAATAGTAAAAAGTTTCACCGTTCATTCATTAAAGGATTCTCTCATACTTTAAATGCTTGAATCTGATGGAAATGCTAGAAAACGCATAGTTGGAATAACATTCTTTAGGATTAAAAAAACCAATATTAGCCTAAAGATACCATAATGTTGATGTACGGCCTCTCCCACTGAACCTCCTACATGCTGCTAAATATAGATATTAAGACAGAAAGTCATATTCATCTGAATTTGGGGTTCTTTATATTTCTTACTGACAGCCTTATGGGCTGTTGAGTATCTGCTCTGAAAAGTTTAAATGGTGGTGTCTCTAAGAGCTTGAAATTTAAAATTTTGTAGCTCTACTTTGCTTAATAAGCACTTTCCAGAAAGCATCATTTCAGTGATTAGCTCAAGAAAAGTAAGTTCTGTTCAACATTTCACCTAATTTTGGAAGACATTTTTTTACAAAAGTAATCTCCATGGGCAAGGAAATTATCATTAACTAGAACATTAACTAGAACACATGAAGTAAAAAGTAGAAAAAATAATTCCATACGTTGGCATTCTCTTTACTATTCTTCCCAGTGTTTTTCTTTCTTTTGGAAAAGCAAGTTGTAATTTTTTAAACTACACAAAAGTGATATAACTGCTATATAGCCAGGTTATAATAACAGCACAACCAGGATTTCCCCATATCTGGCCCTTTGTTTAATATCTTTCTTTGCTCCTTGAGAGAAGGTTATTGTCCAATAATTACACACCTTGTTATACCTTATCACCATCCTATTGCACATTCTTCTCTGATACCTTATTAGCAAAAAAGGATGGGAGTGGCAGAGGAGACATCACAAAAATAAACCCTTAGCAATTCCTGACGCAAATCATGAGCACAAATTACGATAAATATAATTAGATAAAACTAATGACAAATGTGGATAATATATTTGAGTCCTTTAAGATTTCTTTCTTCTTCATGAGAATGTAGATACTTTTAATAAAAAAGAGTTGAGAAGAGCGTTAAGGGGAGGGGAATGAAAGAGAAGGACTTCGTTTCTCATTCCAGATCTGACTTCCTCACTATCCAAATTCTGGTTCTTATCTAAGAAGATCATGCAAATAACATATATCACCTCCCGTTGTCCTCTCCATTTTCCAATTTTCTGTTCTTCTCTGTTCTTCACTTCAGTAAGTTTAAGACTAGCTCCTAAAGGATGCCATTGCAGCCTCCACTGTAGCAGCTCAGGAATTATGCCGTATGATTATGTCTGTTTCGGATGAGTCCTAGCATGCTAATTCAGGTGATCAGTGAGCAGGAGAAAACCCGGGCAGACAGCAACTCAGCCAAATATTTATTTAATGCATGTTACAGGCAAAGCCCTGGTCCAGGATTATAAATCAATTAGTGAGAAAGATAGATAGAATCCATACATTCAAGAAGCTTATGGTCCAGAAGAGATAAATACTGAATAAAAAATTAAGGTGCAAATGTCATCAGGGAGAAGTCGAAGAAGGTATGAGGATATAAACTGGCCTGGAGGAGGACAGGTTGATTTGGAGAATGAGGAAAGGCATCCTGGTAAAAGAAAACTTTAAGCTAATCACTTAAGCCAGGCGTCCTCAAACTACAGCCCATGGGCCACACACAGCCCGCCTAGGACATTTATCTGGCCCGCCAGGTGTTTTTGCCACCACTGCCTATCCTGCTTAGCAGCCGACTCATCCCAGGGCCTGCACTCTGGCCCTTCAACGGTCTGAGGGACAGTGAACTGGCCCCCTATTTAAAAAGTAGGACCCCTGATAGAAGTCAGTGAAAATGTTCTTGGTGGGAAAGGGAAGCTGATGGAGGTTAAAAACAATGATCCAGAAAAAGAAAACACAGGCAAGGGGTGGGAAAGAGTAGGCCACGGTCCATGAATGGAAAGAAGGTTAATACAACTGGAGCATGGAGAGCAAGTGGGGTACTCCTTAAAGGAGTTTGTTAAATCTCTGTCCTGAGGCCATTTTGCTTCTCACTTTTTAATGTTTCCATAGCTTCAATGAACCATGACTTTTATTATGGTCTACAAGATCCATAATTTTACAATTTCATTTCTGAAACTTGGACATCTCCAATAAACTCCAAATCAGTGATTTTCACCTGATGTGCCACAGTACACTGGTGTGACATAAGAGGATCTTAGGTGTGCCATGAACAGTTTTAAAGATCATTAATTAAAGTATTTTCAGGCTTGGCGCCTGTGGCTCAGTCGGCTAAGGCACCAGCCACATACACCTAAGGTGGCGGGTTCGAATCCCCAGCCCGGGCCTGCCAAACAACAATGATGGGTGCAACCAAAAAATGGCCAGGTGTTGTGGTGGGCGCCTGTGGTCCTAGCTACTTGGGAGGCGGAGGCAGGAGACTCGCTTGAGCCCAAGAGTTGGAGGTTGCTATGAGCTGTGATGCCATGGCACTCTACCCAGGAGGATAGCTTGAGGCTCCGTCTCAAAAAAAAAAAAAAAAAGTATTTTCAAAAGAAATGAAAAACATAGTAAGTATATCCTTTTTGTTTTACTCTTTTTTTCTGTGCTATGGATGTTTAACTATAGGTTCAAGTGTGCCCTGAGATACAAAGGTTGAAAAACACTGTTCCAAATTATTACATGCTATAGTCTGCTAGAGGTTTACAACTGAATATCTCAAGGGCACCCAAGATCCCATGTGTATAGAATCAAACTCATCCTTCTCCCCTGAAAATCAATCTTCTTCCAGTGTTCCCTCTCTCTACATTATCTTGTTTTATAGACCAGACACTTAGGAGTCATTTTGGACAACTGTCTCCATCATCCTCCTTGTGATGAACTGCAATGTTTACATGTCCTCCTAAAACTGATTTTGAAATTCTGATCCCAAATGTGATGGCATTTCTTTCTTTTTCTTCTTTTTTATTTTTTTAGAGATGAGGTCTCACTATGTTGCCCAGGCTGATCTCAAGCTCCTGCCCTCAAGCAATCCTTCTACCTCTACCTCCCTAAGGGCTGGGATTACAGATATGAACCACTGTACCCAGCCCCCAAAGTGGTAGTATTTGGAGGTAGGGATTTGGGGAAGTAATTGGGGTTATATTAGGTCATGAAGGGGGTTCCTAATGACAGGCGTAATGACCTTATAAAAAGACAAAGCTCATATTAATCTCTCTCAGCTCCGCCATGTGAAGATGTAGCAAGAAATCAGCAGGAAACTTTCTGTGAACCACAAAGCAGACCCTCACCAGACTCAAATCTGCTAGCACTTTGATCTTGGACTTTCCAGCCTCTGGACCTGTGTGTAATCAATGTTTGTTGTTTGAACCACCTGGTGATTTAAATGACACTCCCCACCATAGCTGACCTATAATCAAACATGTTAATTTTCTTCACACATATCTCTTGAGTACATCTAAAATTTTTCCATCTCCCTATCAGTGCTTCAGTCTAAATAGTCATCAGCCTACCTCTGAGCTACTGAAGACACACCACCTGGTTTCTCTGCATTCATATTCTATTCATGCTATACTTATTCTCCACACTACAACATTAAAATTATTCCATACATGATAGATTTTCTGCTTCTGTTAGGATGGAAAAAAACTGAGAGAAAAGTCCCAATTAGAAGAAAATCACAAGATAATCTGCAAATTCACATGATTATTTTGAACCACTCATTAAACAAAAGTCACAGGACAAGCAACTACCCTAAAACCCAAGGAAGACAAGCACTTGTCGAAGAGATGAGATGGTAGCACCACCTTACCTGGGTTGAGTGCCACACAGCAATAGTAAGAGTAACTCAATTAAATTTTTTAAGAAATAGGTATAAGCTGAGTTAGACTAAAAGAAGATAGAACTTCTAAGGGAGCTATACTGGGAGTTCATTCCTACTGGCAGACTCATCTATTCAACCTCTCTAAATATTCACAAAAACAGTCCATAGAAAGCATCACTTCTGGTGCTGTGGGGAGGGGAAAACAGCAGGCACTGTGAAGTGAGAAAGACATGAGCACCAGGAGCACCCCCTACACCCCTGATCTTTCTTCCCGGTCATCACAAAACCGTTAATCTACTGTGAGACAGACTACCCCTGCAGGGAATGAGTAAAAACTCATTCTAGCAATGAATTGGCTAGGTTGTATTTTTATTCTTGGTAGGAATGTAAAAGACCAGATATGTGATTAGGATGGACTTCTAGTTAAAATGCACTATTTCTGACTTGTAAAATGATGCTCTAAAAATACAAGCTGACTGTTCATAAGCTTCAAAAAAACAAACTCTGTGCAGCTGGTTAAGAGTAAGAGAAAAAGTCCGCTGTCCTTGAGATAGTGGCACAAACATATGCTGTGCCAAGAAGTAAAGTCGGGAAAGTACAGGACTACTGAGAAGGCCACAGATCTTATACCCAGGGATGGAGGATGTCCTGTGATAAAGCAGAGAATAACATCGTACTGCCTCCTACCACCAGATTAATAAGTTTAGAGTAACCAGTAACAGCAATACGCTGGTTTAGGAGAGGCAAGAACAAGAAGAGAGACCCTCTCTGAGTGACAGAACAAAGGACAGACCTACAATTAAGGTGGAGATACAGTGAGAAAAACTCCTTTGCAAATCAGCTTCCACCCTAAATACAAAGTGAAGCTAGAGGAATCTGAAGGCTGTGGTGTGCTGATAATAACCATACGGCCAACAAATCCCAATCCTGCCCAGCTCTGGGGGGAAAAACTCCCCCCCAAAACCAAAACAAAACAAAAAAACAGACTCAGAATCTCACACTAAAGACCTAGAACAAGGAACAACCTGCTTAGTTCCATCTGTAAAAGCTCAGCCTCTGTTATCCTAAATACATGGGTCATTACGAAGGGTTTGAGATACACAGAAATCAAGAAACATAAAATCCACACAGATGGAAGCAAATGAGCCCTCCCGGCAACACCAAAAAGAGAGCAAGTTGAAACTTGCACGGTGCATCAGAAAGGACGCTGTCAACTATGTTTCATGGAAGTGAAATAGTGAATCATAACTCAGTCTGTCTCCAAACATTCGTAATGAGCCACGTGTGCTGTTCAAGCTTCAAGTGAAAAGTGTGAGGCATGCAGAAAATCGAAGAAGGCTACACAGTGGCAACAGACAAACAATCTCTGATTTGAATCAGATATGAAAGATGTTGAGAATATCAACACAGGGAATTTAAAACATTTCTAGCTAATGGTTTGAATGGTCTAATAGAAAATTAAAACTTTTACTGAAAAATAAAAATTGAAAGAATTCTTTGCCAAACAGTGAAGGAAGTTCTTCTGACAAGACGTATTTAATAACAGGAAAACTTTGATATGCACAGAGAAACAGGAGTGCTGGAAATGGAATAAGTACAGTACCTAAAACACATAATTTTAAAATTTTAGTTGTTCTACCTAAAATGTAATAGACTACTAAAGCAAAAAGTGAGGGCAATGCATTATGTATTTCTTTTTTTTTTTAGCATGATGTTCTTTATTTTTTAATTTTTACATATACATGTGTTTATTAGGTTTCCACTTTTTGCCTTCACAAAGTGAAAAAGGCTTAAAATTTCACAATAATAACAATGTTTAAGATAAGGAGTAGAAACAAAAACCTCATAAAGAATGAATGAAGATAAATACATTCAGAAAAGAAATCATATATGATTTCTTATACATATAGAGGTAAAGTGTATGACAAAAATAACATAAAGAATGGAAGGAAGAAATTGGTAAGGTAAGGATGTAAGGCCTTTAACATGCTTATGAATCAGTATAATTTATTTTAAGGTAGATGCTGATAAATTAAAGACATATATTATAAACCCTAAAGAAACTACCTAAAGGGTATGTTGTCAGGTGGCAATAGTGGAGAAAAATGAAATCACAAAAAAAAATCCAAGTAATCTAAAAGAAGGCAAAAATAAGAAACAAATAAAAGAACAGGCAGAACAAATAGAAAATAGCTTAAAGATGGCAGATTTTAATCAAATCATATTAATATGATAACAAATATAAACAATATACACACACTAAGTAAATAACAGATATTGTCAGATTTAGTGAAGAAAGTATAAACTTTTATTTATAAAGAACCTACTTTAAAGATATATTAGAAAAAAAGCATGTTTTTGGCACAAAAATAGAGACATAGACAGTTGGAACCAAATAGAAAAACAGAAGATGAAACTAGTCTCTCATAGCCATCTGATAAACCAAACAAAAGCACACACTGATGGAAATAATTCTTATTCAAAAATGGTGCTGGGAGAACCGGATAACCACATGTAAAAGACTGAAACTGGACCTGCATCTTTCACCACCTACATCTGATTCAACATGGATAAAAGTTTTAAATCTAAGGTATGAAAGGATAAAAATCCTAGAAGAAAGTATGGGGGAAACTCTTGAGGACATCAGCCTGGGGAAAGACTTTAGGAAAAAGACTTCTGTGGCAATTGCAACAACCAAAATTAACAAATAGGACTTAGCAAGCTGAAAAGCTTCTGCACAGCTAAAGACACAGCAATGAAAACAAGTAGACCACCTTCAGAATGGGAAAAGAAATTTGCATTTTACAAATCTGATCCTTGATAACTAGGACCTATGGAGAATTCTAATTAATCAACAACCAAAAAGAGTAAACAATCCCATCTACCACTGGGCAAGAGATATATACAGAACCTTCTCCAAGAAAGATAGATGAATGGCTAACAAACATATGAAAAAATGCTCACCATCCTTAATCATCAGAGAAATGCAAATCAAACCTACCCTGATTTATCACCTTACCCCAGTGAGAATAGCCCACATCACAAAGTCCCGAAGTTGCAGGTGCTGGCATGTATGTGGAGAAAGGGGAATGCTTTAACACTGTTGGTGGGACAGCAACTAATATAGCCTCTTTGGAAAGAAGGATGGAGAATCCTCAAAGAATTCAAATTAGATCTCCTATTTGACCCTGCAATCCCACTACTAGGCATCTACCCAGAAGAAAAAAAAATTATTTTATCATAAAGACATTTGTACTAGTTTGTTTATCACAACTCAATTTACAATCACCAAGATGTGGAAACAATCTAAATCCCATCAACTCAGGAATGGATTAACAAACTGTGGTACATATATGCCATGGAATATGGAATACTATTTAGCCATAAAAAGATAGTGACTTTATGTCTTTTGTTTTAACCTGGATGGAGTTGAAACACATTCTTCTTAGTAAAGTATCACAAGAATAGAAAAGCAAATATCCAATGTACTCAATACTAGTATGAAGCCAGTAGACAATCTAATTCATGCCTACAGAGGAAAGCACTGATTTCAATTCAAGCTGAGAAGAGGAGGAACAAGGGAGCGGGGAGAGTAGAGCAGGGGAAGTTTGAGGTGCTTCCACATAATTGGCACAATGTAGGGGTGTATGGCACACCTTTTGGGTGTGGGACACAACTACGAGAAGAACTCTCCTAACAAATTCAAATATTGTGACTTACTTGTTTGTAAACTCACATTAACCTAAAATTTAAAATAAATAAATGAATGGCTTAGAAAAGGAGGAAAAAAGAAATAAAGAATGAAAAAGGTACACCATGCAAATTCTATAGATTATAATTTGCCATATATAATATGCTCTTTTGCCCAAATATTTGAGGGAAAAATAAGAATGAATACTAAACACAGGTAATAGTTTTATTTATGCTTATGTGTTAAAAGTGTAACTCTCTGTTAAAAAATAAATGCTAACATTCTTTTACAATGCATAAAACAAGTGCCTAAATATATACAAAACTTAATAAATACTTTACTAAGAAATAAAAAATTAAAGTAAAAGATTTTTTTCCTGAAAGTTTGGGCCAAAATCATGAGTGCACCTTATACATGGGAGCACATTATACATGTCAATATATGGTAGCTATAGAGTCCAGACAAAGTAGACTTCAGAATAAGAAATATTACCAGGAAATAGTAGGACCATTTTGTAATAATAAAGTCAATTCTCCAAAAACATATAACAGTCCAAATGTGTAATCCTATACAAACATAGTCTCAAAATACGTGAAACAAAAACGGATAAAAGTTTGAAAAAATAGACAAAGCCACAGTTATGTTTGGAATCTTTAACATTTCTCCCTCAGCAACAGGTAGAGGAAGAAAACAAGGAATGGATAGAAGACCTGAAAAGCACCATCAACCAGAATTAATCAACATTTGTAGAACCCAGCACCCAACGACAGCTGAATCTTACAGCCTGGTATTGTGGCGGGCACCTGTAGTCCCAGCTACTCAGGAGGCTGAGGCAAGAGAATCGCCTAAGCCCAGGAGTTGGAGGTTGCTGTGAGCTGTGTGACGCTGCCATGGCACTCTACCAAGGGTGATAAAGTGAGACTCTGTCTCTAAATAAATAAATAAATAAGAAGTGAACGGACTCTGGGTCATGCAACAAATTTAAACAAAGTCTACTCTCTGATGATAACAGAGATTGAATTAAGAGACAGATATCACTAAGGGATACTCGATCTTACCGACAGAAATCAATGAGGAAGATATTTGGAAACTGCAAAAGGCTAGGAAATTAAATAACACATTCTAAATAACCAATGAGTCAAAGGGAAGTAAAACTAAAAACATTATCAAGTGAAAGAAGATGAAAACAGGCATATCAAAATTTGCAAAATATAGCTAAAGCAATGCTTAGAGAAAAGCAAAATCTTAACTGAGACCTTGAATCTTTATAGTGTATTTAAAAAGAAGAATAACTGTTAAAACAGTCATTGAAGCTTAGGAAATTACGCAATGAAGAGCAAATTAAACCCAGAACAACCAAAAAGAAGTAAATTAAACCACTAAGAGCAGAAATCAATAAAATTGAAAATAGAACAATAAAAATCAATGACACCAAGAGCTAGTTCATCGGCTGAAAATAATAAACTTAATAAACCACTAGCCACTTAAGTAGGAAAAAAAGAGAGAAGACACACATTCCTAGGATGAGGAATAAAAGAGAGAAAGCTGGTTTAGCGCCCATAGCCACATGCACTGAAGTTGGCAGGTTCGAACCCAGCCCAGGCCAGCAATGACAACTGCAACAAAAAATAGCTGGACGTTGTGGTGGGTGCCTGTAGTCCCCGTTACTTGGGAGGCTAAGGCAAAAGAATCACTTAAGCCCAAGAGTTTGAGGTTGCTGTGAGCCATAACACCAGGCACTCTACTGAGGGTGACATAATGAGACTCTGACTCCAAATAAATAAATAATAAAATAGAGAATGCTGCTGTAGAACCAACAGATGAAAGGATGATAAAAGGCTACTGTGTATGACTGCATGTCCATACATTAGGCAACATAGACAAAATTTCTTAAACATAGAAACTACAAAAACCTAGTGAAAAAGAAGTCCATAGCCTAAGTAGCCCATGGCATTAAAACTTCAGTTCTTAGTCAAGCAACTTCCAAAAAGTAAAACTCCTGGCCTGATGGTTGTTCTGGCAAATGTTAGCACCATTTAAAGAGGAAGTCATACCACATATACACTCTGCCTTCCAGAAACTAAGAGGTGGAAACATTTCCTGTATCATTTTAAGAAAACAGTACTACCTTGATACCAAACCAGGAAAAAAAAAATTGCCAAACAAGTAAGTATGGAACAGTAAAAAACTTAATGAAATTCATGAAAAAAAATGAGTGCAAAAATTTTCAACAAAAATGTTATATATACATGCATGACCAAATGAACCAGAAAATTCATGGTCGGTTCAGCATCGAAAAGCAAACCAAAGTAATCTGCTTCATAAAAAGACTAAAGAATAAAAGTGATACTGTTATCTCAATGAGTGCATAAATAGCGTTTTGCGGAATTCAACATCCATAATAAAAATTTTTTTTTAAGATCTATAATAAAAAAGAACAACCTCGCCATGATTAAAGGCCTCTGTTAAGTCCCTACAACCGACATCACATTTAACAGTGAAATGAAATGAAATGCTCCCCTTCACTTCAGATCAGGAACAAAGCAAAAATGTCCTCTATCACTATTCATTTTTACCATTGGATCTGAAGCCATAGGAGTGCAGTAGGCAAGAAGAGGAAATAGGCAGATTGGAAGATGAAACAAACTGTAAAGGTAGATGACTTTATTGTCTCCCTATTGGGGAAAAATCCCCCTCCCAATCTAATAAATACTTCCAGAACTAATTAATAAGGTCACAGTCTTACTGGGGTGTGCAACCTGCCACTCACGGGTGGCTTGCAGGTAATTTGAAGACTGTTTTGCTGATCTGTGATGTTGGATATTGTGAAAAGTGTACACGGAATTTTTTTTTTTTTTTTTTTGCTCGTCACCTTTTCTTAGTGTTTGTGTATTTAATAAGTAGCTCAAATTAATTTTTTATATTGACAGAGTCAATATAAAAAAAGGCAATCCTATTCCTATACCCTGCCATAAACACCTGAAATATAGCTGGAACTCTGTCACTGCAGGTGGGCATACACGATAGCAGAGCACTTAGAGAAGTTATTTGGTGGAAGGTTAAACGCACAGATTATGGCCCCAAATGCTACCACTGAGTACTCACTCAAGAGAAATAAAGACTAAATTTCTACATAAAAACCTGCTTGTGAGTGTTTATAAGCAGTTTTATTAATAATCACCCCACACTGGAAATAATCTAAGCTACTGAATGGATGAACTGTTGTACATTTTTACAATGAAATACACCTCAGCAATGAAATGGAACAGACTGTTGAAACATGCGACACTGAATGGATCTCAGGGGCGTGATGCTGAGTGAAAGAAGCCAGATCCTAAAAGTGACATTCGGCATCATACTAATTATATGACATTTGGGAAAAAGCAAAACTATAGGGACAAAGACCTCGTCAGTGGTTGCCAGGCTTTGAGAGCCAACGATGTGTTTAACTACAAAGAGGCAATAAAAAGGCATTTGGGATGTGATAAAAATTTTAGAGTTCTGCTCCTTGAATGGGGTGGTGGATACATAACTAGATTAGTCAAAACGCAGCATTGTACACCACAAACAGTGTATTCTACTGAACGTAAATTAAAAATAAATTTTTTAATATTTTATGCTGCTTCTTGTTCTCATGACGACAAAAAATATCTTCAACATGAATTCAGAGGCTCCGTGTGGTCTGATTTCTCTTTACATCTCCACCCTAATCGTGCACCCTGCTATCGTTCACTCTCAAAGCTCCAATACATCAATGTTTTTCATTATTCAAATACATGTTCTCTGTTATCTTGGAAATGTTGCGATGCGGTCTACACTGCCTGGAAATCTCTTCCCCTACTTTGCTTGCAAGTACTATTATCTTAGTTTTTCTGATTCCTTCAGATTTCTGAGCAATTATTATTTTTTCTGAGATGACGTCTCTGATCTTCTCCAATGATAAGTTTTATAGTTTCTAATCCCTTATTCATAGTATTTACTCCCAACAGCATTTAGTTTTTTTGATTAATATTTTTATTTTCCATTAGACTATTAAGTTCCAAGATGGCAGAAACCATGCCTTTTATTTCCCAGCCCCAAGGTAACACAGTGCATGGTATATAGTAGATACTAAATACATATTTTTAACTAATTGAATAAATAAATGAGAAGTTTAAAATTTTTCTTTAATCGATGAATACAAATCATATGTATTTATGGTGTACAATATGATGTTTTGATATATATATATAGACATATACAATGCTAAATGGAAAAATAAAACTAACATACTCCTAATCTCACATACTTACTATTTTGTGATGAGAATACTTAAAACCCACTCTCCTAGAAATTTATAAGTATATACTATGCTGTTATTAACTATAGTCACCATGTTGTACAATAGATCTCTTGAATTTATTCTTCCTAATGGAAAGTTTATATCCTTTGACAAATATTTCCCCAATCCTACCCCTAGTCCAGTACCTACTAATCACCATTCTACTCCAATAAGCACATAAAAGGATGCTCAACATTAGTCATTAGGAAAATGCAAATCAAAACCACAGTGAGAGTCTACTCCACAATGACTAGAGCAGCTATCATCAAAAATACAAACCATACAAGTGTTCACAAGAAACTGGAAGCCTCATACCTTACTGGTAGGAATGTAGAATGGTGCTGCCATCATGGAAAAGAGTTTGGCAGTTCCTTTAAACAATAAGCATAGAGTTACCATGTGACCCACCTTTGAATGTCTTACTCAATATCATCTAATGATTCCATTTCTCTACATCTGCCCAAGAGAAGTGAATTTGTGTGTCCACGCAAAAACTTGTACATGAATGTTCATTGCATCATTACTGATAATTGTCAAAAGGTAGAAACCAGCCAGATGTCCAGCAACTAAGGAATAGATATATGCTGTGTATGTGCAATAGAATATTCAGCCATAAAAATAAATAACGGTCTGATAAATGCTGTAACATGGATGAATCTTAAAAGAAGCCAGTTACCAAAAAGATCATATGATTACATAATTCCATTTAACATAGTATGACCAGAATAGACAAATCTATTTGGAGACAGAAAGTAGATCAATGGTTTCCTAGGAATAGGGACTCAGGGGAGAAGGAGTGATCACTAATGGATTTCTTTCTGGGAAGAAGAAAGTGTTGCAAAATTAGATTGTGGTGATGATTGCATAACGCTGTGAATTTACTAAACACACACACACACACACACACACGCGCGCGTATATCTTTAAGTGGATGAATTGTATAATATGTGAATTATATCTCAGTACAGTTGTTAAAATAGCAAAAGCATAGAGGTTATTTTAACTACCTAGAGAAAATACAAAGTTTCTAGCTAGCAACATTAATTTGATAGGCATTTGTACATGAGGAAAGAAATATGACCTAACAGGTTAGTCAGAAGGTCAAAACGAGGGCTCAGCTGACTCTCTTCACTTGGCTAATTCATCAAAGTGAATCATTTTGAAACCTTGAAAAAACTCAA
Source organism: Galagoides demidoff (assembly GCA_963574575.1). Taxonomy (NCBI): domain Eukaryota; kingdom Metazoa; phylum Chordata; class Mammalia; order Primates; family Galagidae; genus Galagoides; species Galagoides demidoff. The sequence continues at coordinate 19,144 of CAUYQV010027013.1, read as the reverse complement.
GGTAAGGACTCAATACCATCTAATGAGTACATTTTTATTGTATTTATCATAATCACAGTTGCTATTGCATGTGCATTGTTAATAGCTCACTTTTCTGTGGGCTGTGCTATTTCAGTTGGCTCTAAAAGTGTCTTAATGGTGTTATAAAGCCAGGAAGGATGATTAGCCCATTTGTAGACAATGTGCCTATTTGAGGAGGAGAGGAAAGAAAAGTAGAAGAGAGAAGGGCTGGAGTAATAGGAGTAGTAATAACGTAATAATTCTACTAACATTCTTTATTGGGATTTTCTATGGTTTGGCAACTGCTCTATGAGTGAGGCTTTTGGCAGTTGATGCTGGGGAGTAGGGGAATGGAGTCAACCAAATCACTAGTAACTTCAGTGACCAAATTTCAAACATAATTATTCTTCTTTTTCATTGATGACTGCAAATGTGTAACTGCATGTAAGAAGGTTATTAGATATTAAGTAATTTGAATTTTAGAATAGTGGAGAAGCTAGTATTTCACATTCATTTATGGATTATTGGGTTTGTTTGTTTGTTTTTCAAAAAAAATACTTTTCAAGAGCAATGGATGCATCTGAAATGTCAGTTGAATAATGTTTTCATAGGAATGTTTTGCTCTAAGAGGAAATGCTGAAGATCTTTCTAAGAAAATTTTAGCTGGGTTTTAATTGACTTGCCTGGAGAGTACAAGTTTCGTTTCAAGTGAAGGTTAGCAAAGTCATTAAGTTATGTGTTTGGAAGAGCATCTAACAATCACAAAGGGGAAACCTATAAGACTGGGAACAGGTGTGTTCCAGAGACATGCTAATCAAAACCACTTTAAGCTATCACTTAACCCCAATGAGAATAGCCCACATCACAAAGTCCCAAAGCTACAGATGCTGATGAGGATGTGAAGAGAAGGGGACACTTACACACTGTTGGTGGTACTGAAAACTAACACAGCCTTTTCAGAAAGAAGTATGGAGAATCCTCAAAGACCTAAAAGTAGACCTTTAATTTGATCCCACAAGCCCATGACTGGGTATCTATCCAGAAGCAAAAATATAATTTTACCATAATGACATTTGCACCACAATGTTTGTTGCAGCTCAATTTATAATCACCAAGATGTGGAACCAACCTAAGTGCCCATCAACCCATGAATGGATTAATAAACTTGGTATATTTATACCATGGAATACAATTCAGTCATAAAGAAAGATGGAAACATTACATCTTTTATATTTGTCCAGAAGGATTTGGAGAACATCCTCCTAAACAAAGTAACACAAGCATGGAAACACAAGCTCCCAATGTAATCAAGTCTAACAGGACTAGTAGGTGAATGACTACATGCCCACATAAGAGAAAAAAACCATTGAATTCAAGAACAGGAGAAAGGGGAAGTGGAGGGGGCTTTGGTAATTCTCACTTCCTAGGATATGGCACACCTCCTGGGTGAAGGGATCAACTACTACTTGGATTCTACCTAACAAGTGCAAACCATGTAACCTAATCATGTGTGCCCTTATATTAATCTGAATTTTTTAAAAAGTTAACTATGGACTACATGGTTTTGGAGCATATCACAATTTCAAAGAAATCTTCAAGCCTAGTTACTTGGGACATATTCCTCACATTCCAACTTAATGTTTTGCTTTCCTGTCCTCACCAAGCTTCCCTGAAAAGTATGCAGAGATTGCGTAAAAACGCTCTAGCATATGTTTGAGTTTGAGATTCAGAAACAGGCTATTGTGAGGTACCTGTATGGAAGTCTTCATTTCATTGAAAGGGAAAATGTCTTTAATAGTTCAGAAACATTGATTTAAGTAAATTAGTTCAACTTAGCAATACTGTCAGTTTGAATTTTCAGAAGTCTGCTTGTTTTTCTTCAAGCACGATGTATGCGTAAGATATATATGCATGCATAGATGCATAGTTCTCTCATATACATAATAATTTAATTGACAGGGAACTCTGTCATTTTATATGAACTATAGAGAACTCTCTGTAGTTCATGTAAAATATTTCCTATAGTATATGTTATGGCATTATTATCATTTAAGAATATATTAGACAAATTATTTCTGTTCCTTCTATTGAGGAAACATATCTGGTTATTAGGAGGCATTTCCAGGTTTGAATATGAGTCAAAAAGAAATTAGAGTCTCTGTCTTGTTGAACTGCTTACATCTGCTCAGAACAACACCTCAAGTAGTCAGACAGATAAGACTCAATGGACACTCGTCAGAAAATATGGCTATAACCCCAACAATGGCTGATAGCCTCTACTCCTTAAAAATTCTCCTTGTACTTAGATGGAAACACTTTCCACACACTGTAGTTGCAATGCACTTCATTTTATTCTCTTTTCATAAAAATAGATGTATATAAATTTGCCACCACTTTTCAAATAATTTTTTTTTTTTTAGAGACAGAGTCTTACTTTGTCACCGTCTGTAGAGCGCTATGGCATCACAGCTCAGAGCAACCTCCAGTTCTTGGGCTTAGGCGATTCTCTTGCCTCAGCCTCCCGAGTAACTGGGACCACAGGCATCCACCACAATGCCTGACTATTTTTTGTTGCAGTTTGGCTGGGGCTGCGTTCGAACCTGCCACCCTCGGTATATGGGGCCGATGCCCTAGTTACTGAGCCATAGGCGCTGCCCTCAAATAACATTTTTTCCCATCTTATATTTTATTAAAATTTCTAGAATTAAGAAATATAAATACATCCTATTTCCCAGCTCATCAGCGACAGTCAATACCAGGTTCCCTCCTTCACCAGCATCCCAAGGCTTCCAGTTTCATGTAGGAAAAATGCTGCATTCCTTAGTCCTGTGGGTCCTAGGTGAGCCCTGCCACCCTACCCTTCAGGCTCATTTCCTGTTGTTCAGACCTCTATACCTATAGCCTGATTTGCAAAATTGCTATACTGTCCCTCATGGATTTCGGGAATCTCACAGGACTCCTGGACTTTCCGTGCTAGGTAATCCCTCCTCTGGAAACTCTTCTGCATGCCCTCCACCCCCATGGTGCTGCCCACTCCCTCTTCCAGATTCCACTGTATTCTTTTTCTCTCAGCACACTGTGACGGCTTTGCCCTGGCTTTCTTTGATGTCTGCATCTTTCTACTAGGAAAAAGCTCCTGTGAAAAAGTACAGTTGGTACACTTCTGCTTCAGCTTCTGTTTCCACCCTTGAGATGATACCAGTGGAGAAATGCAGGACAGTTTGGGAAGTGATTGCTTTTTGTGGGTATTCGAAAACAGCTGGGAGTGTTCCAGTAAGGTCCTCTGAACAAATATGTATCTCTAAACATCATGGGCTGGAGGGGCCTGTGTCAGGTATTCAAATAAACTTTGGAGTGGAGTCAGATGATAAATATTTGCTCTCTTGAGGAATAAAATGGTTCTATGTATAAAGTATGCTCAACTGGGGATTTCGCCTGCTATTTGTTTACTTTTCATCATATTCATATTTATTCTAATTGTTATTACTTTACTTTTATCTTTAATAAACACACTGTTTTAAATAGTCTTTGTGCCCATAATTGAAAAAGAATACTTCGTACTTGGCGACCTACATAGACACATACTGTAAATATCTGACCTATTATGTATATTTCAGACCTACTTGGTAGCTGATCTGCACAAGCTTTGTTTATCCTTAGGAAAGTCTCTTTATTCTTCAAAACTCTCTCTCCCCCCCCACATGCATAGTCTTGGGTAGTATCTTTCTTCACTTTCTTGCAGTGCCTCTGAGCTGCCACAGAGTGAGTGACAGGAAAAAGAAAAAACTTAACAAATACCAAAAGAAAGTACAGTGTGACATGGAGCTAGAAAAAAAGGAAGAAGAAAAACTTTAAGCAAAAATGAAATATGAGTGAGTGGCAGGACTAAATTATGAGATATTGTCATGGATCCAAAAAAATGTTCAAAAACAGACCAAAAATAATATAAATGTTTGGCTGTGAATTAAAGGCGGAAGGAAAATCAAAGATGTGTCAAAATATATCAAATTGCTTTCTCTTCCCAAAAGGTAGATGGACAAATGTCCATGACCTCTGCTCTAAGTCTATATAATGTATTTGAGTTTGTGTGTATGTGTTTTTCTGACAGTTTTTACTATCTGGAAAATAGTGAGTTTAGGTAATCAAAACATTCTTAAAGAGATATCATGCTCAGATACTTATTTCATGGAGTCATTATTAGATCCTCACTCAGGACCCAAATTAAGCAAAGTGATAAATTATTGCCCTTTCAGAATAATCTTTAAGCAATACTCATTCATAGTTATTCAGTGACGATAGACACCAATTTTCTATTAATAAATGTTGAATTTGGCCAGGCACAGTGGCTCATGCCAATAATCCTAGTACTCTGGGAGGCTGAGGTGGGAAGTTTGCTTGAGGCCAGAAGTTCAAGACCAGTCTGACCAAGAGCAAGACCCCATCTCTACTAAAAATGCAAAACAATTAACTGGGCCTGGTGGCAGCTGCCTGTAGTCTCAACTACGTGGAGGCTGAGGCAGGAGGATTGCTTGAGCCCAGGAGTTTGAGTTTGCTGTGGTGACAGCAAGGCATTCTAGACAGAATGACTGACTAAGATTCTGTCTCAAAATAAAGAAATAAATGACTATTGAATTCATGCATAGATTTGTTTACTAATTTACTTCCAGTAAAGCAAAATGTCTCCAAATTCTTGAGGTTTACATTTCACCTTCAATTTGCTTTTCTAAGCCAGGTATGTTTTGAAAAGTCGCATAGTAAATTGGTTAAAATTTAGATAATAAGGAAAATTACTTGTTCTCAGTAAACAGCACTGAACAATCAGCACTATCATTATTTTGTTTCAGAACTTGCACTGCCAGTGACTGCCAAGTTCAGGTAACTGTCCTCTAGCTCGCTTTAGAACTTATTGGCAAGGAGTAATTTTTGTTTCAGGGTTGTTTTTTTTTTTTTTCTAAATAAATTTTTCATTCAGGGCATTGCCACTTTGGTGGGAGCAGGACCAATATTCATTTTGCCAAAAATATAAGGAATTGCTTGTGGAACCTGAGTTTTTGGCACCATATATTTGATTTATTCCGCTGAAGTTTTAGTGCCCCTTACAGATTAGCACCCCTGGTGAGAACCAGCTGGCCCTTAATCCAGCCTGTCCCTCACTCAGAGAGCATTTGCTATTCAACCTTGTGCTGAACTTCTTAGCACACTAGACAAGAAACAAGAGGTGTAAGGATTGGAACAGGAGAAATTAAATAGTCAATATTCTCAGATGCTCTGATTTAAAAGTCCACGTGAATCTCTGAGAATGACTGCAGAGTATGGCCCAGTTATAAGATTAATGGTCTTCCCACATGCCACCAAGAAAAAAAAAAGATGAAAACTAGCAATTTAAGACATTTAAATCCAAAATTATGTGAAAGCTATTATGCACCTAGGAATAAGTTTAGTGAAATATAGAGAGGGCGTTAAAAAGTACATACACATTTTAAGAAAGGGAAAAACTATTAAAACTGCAATACTCAAGTTACATTTCACTTCAGTAATTATAAGAGCCGCTCAAATGCGACTTGTATTTATCTTTTGTTGTTGGTTTATATTGAGTATTACAGTTTTAATACAGTTTTTACCTTCTTTTAAATGTGTATACATTTTTTGGCCTCCTCTGAATCTAAGATCTTCATGGAGAAATTAAGAAATTTTATCGAAAGACATAAAAGAAGAACCACCTAAATGAAGTGGCTCGTGCATGAGGATATGAATAGTCAGTATTTTGTGATGTGCCTTGTTTTGAAATTCATCTGGACGGTTGATATAACTGCAAACAAAACCCCATCTTTTTTGAATGGAAATGTACTGACTGTAAAAGTCTTATGGGATAGTAAAGGCTCAAAGAAGAGCCACTAGTTTAAAAGAAAAAGAATGACACTAACCTTAAGACTTATCAAAACACTTTATAAAATTAAAAGAAAAAGAATGGCACTAACCTTAAGACTTATCAAAATACTTTATAAAATTATGCTTATTAAAATGATGTGGTATTGCAAAAAGATGGGAAAAGAAGACAATTGGACTAAATTAAAAGGCTGTGGAAGAGCCCCAAGCATGAAAAGGAATCAAGTTCATGATGGAAGGGCACTGGGCATCAGTGAGGGAAGACCTGGAATACTTGATATGTGGAGAAATTGTGCGACGTCAGTTGTTCTTTCATCGTGAAAAACTAAAATGATTTTTTTCTCTTCCAGTTTTCACAAATACATTCCAGATGGGTAACCACCTAAATGTGAAGAGGAAAACTTTAAAAAATTAAGAAAAAAAAGTACAGACTTAGTTTATGACCTCAGGGCAGAGAATACATAAAAAGCACAAATCAAAAAGAAAAGTATTGTCCAGTTTCACAATATTACAATGGAAGTTATTTTTTCACACACACACACACACACACAAAACTAAAAAATCCCACAGACTAAAGGAAGATGTCTGCAGTGCATACAACCAACAAAGCTCGGTGGACAGAATAAATTGATAAATAAATGTCTTCAAATCTTACGGAAAAGGCAATCAGCCAAAAAGATGATTTAGCAAAGGATATGACTATTCAGTTCTCCAGAGGAAAAAAACCAAATTCATGGGCCTAACCAATATTTGGAAGGTCCTAACCAACATTTGGAAGGTGTTCAACTTCAATGTACACCAGGCACAGTGAGTGGTGTGGGTTGACTCACTCATCTCCATTCTCCACTTCCTGTCTAGAGAAGGGAGAAGGGGAAACGCTAAAAGTACATTTCTAGTTATGAGGATTCCAGATGCAAATTAGGTCCTGGCTATCAGATGGACTCAAGGACGTTCACGAGGCAGAGTGAAGAGGAGGCCATCTTTCCCCTGCTCATTTCGGCTGTTTTTGCAGGCAAGCAAGTGGAAGGAAACCTAAGTTTGCCTGCAGGAGCCTTCCAACATCCACTCTCTGGCTGCCTGGGTTTTAAGAAGTATGTGCAGCTGATGCAGCAGCAGAAAGGAACTTCTCGATTGTGGCTCTCTGGTCACTGCTTGGTAGGTGGGATTCCAACTTACGATTTCAAACAGTAGCCTCAGAATGGAGGAGGTCTGGATGTAGTGGTGAGTGAGACAGCTATCAATTGTAATTTTTAATATTAAAAAGTTATGGAATAGGCAATGTACTTGGTAAGGACATAGGTTCAGATCCAGACGACTTTGGCAAGTCCCTTCTCTAAATCTCAGCTCTAGTATGTAGAAAATAGTACCTATCTATAAGGTTGAGAGTACATAATTTATATCATCAGTCTTGAATTTTAGCTTACTTCTAATTTTTTGTTGTTAAAGTTAATGCTTTAATAACTCCAGATACTTTTTATGTTCCTTCTGGAGAGAATAAATCTAGATATTGATAAGGGAAAACCTGGGGATCTGGGGCTTCACTAAAGAAAAGAACTTTCACTATCTGGTATCTTGACTCAGGAATTCAGTGTGCGAGGGGACTGTGTGTGAACCACTAAAGGAATAATTTTCTCTTTCAAATAAGAGGAAATTTAGAGAATTAAATGTGAATGAACATCATTAAAATTAGTGAGTAAGAATGGTACTTATTGATTAATGATACTGACATGAAGACAAATCAAGACATTCCTTAAAACACAACCTATGGCACAACAGCATTCATAGCAGTCATGCCTATGAAAATTGCTTGGGTTTTCGAGAATGGCATGAGTGACCAGTTGCTGCTATTCTCAAGGCCTCAGAAACTAGGGCCATTTTCCCCAAGCATCTCACGTCTCATCCAAGAAGTCAAGGGCACATGGGGCATGGATCTCCAGCAAGTGCAGAACACAAAAACCGAAATTCATATCAGCTCTTCCTGACTCTTAATAACTCTTTGTTACATACCTATCAAGAAGCCTCTACAAGGTCACCTTTCTGGGTATCTTAGTGAAAATGTGAAGACAACCCAAGTCTTTGTTGAAGTCAAAAGAGGCATATTTTGCTGCTGGGCTTTGCCTGAAAGGAATCGTGTACTCACTTCCCTCTGTTTTCTGTAACTTTGTCCAGCCCTGGCCTGGAGATTTGCCCAAAATCTACAATTCTATATGGAAGAAACTGTGGATTTTACATAATGTTTCCCTTCACTAGGGAACTGAGAAAACAATTCTATTCCAGGAGTTCAAATGTGCGGTTAGCGCACGTAATATTAGCATTCTCCTGGGAGGAAATTTGAACCTTGGTGGTCTCCCAAGTCGCTCAAGTTAAAGTTTTAGCAGATTCAATATGAAAAGGGATTAGGGAACTATCAAGGAACCACAGAAGGGCTGCTGTTCTCAAGGGCTCCCTGGTTTGGGGGACTTTCTTTTTGCTTCCATGACTGTCTCCTTCCTGACTTCAATCAAATCACAATAGAAGCAATTTTAAAGAAAAGTGTCTAAATGAAAAAGGAATAAACGAGTAAACAATAAAGGTGATTCAAACAATACTGACAGAAGATAAAAGTTAGAAAGGCAAGTGAAAGAAATGAAATGAGACAATAGACAAGTACTTTACATTTTAAAAGCTCAGGGGATAACATATCAACTGAAAGAATATTATAATTATAAAAGCATGCGATTTTATTCTAAAGCAGAATCAAACTATAAAATGTTTTAAAAGGTAAAAAATTTAAAACTGATAAAAATAGTAAAAGAAAAAACGAAATTATAAACTAAAAGATGGAGAATGAGACATCAATGGATTTGTAAGGTATCTTTCAAAAGGCATTTGTTTTCACCTTGCTGCTCAGACCCCCCCTTAGGGAATTTCTCTCTTGCGCTCCATCTCCTAAGACATTGTGTGTCTTTTTTGCTGGCAATCTCTGAGAGAGGGTTGAGGTGGGGGTCATGATTGTGCTCTCATCTTCCCATCTCATGTGCTGCCCATTCTTTCCAAGAGACTCATCAGGCCCAGATGCACAGTGGCTTTGTGACCTGCCACTCAAGTTCAAACTGAGCGCCCCAGCCTGCTGTCACTTCTTGGCCATGTCTCTCTATTCCCCACCAGCCTTCATATTCTGTATGAAAACCCAGGTGAGAGCAGGAAGGATGAGTTATTACTGAGGTGAAACATGGGAGGCAAACAACAAGTCATTGCCAAAACAGTTGGTAGTAAGAAGGCCAGACCAGCTCCTGTGCCCCCGTCTTCTTTCCCCACCTTGAGCTTCTAGGAATGTATTGAGTTTCCAGGAGTATATGTTTACCTAGGAGCCCTGAGGAACAGGATAGAGTCTAGCAATAATCTCCAAACAGAAAAATTATGCTCTGGGGTTGACTGAAGTCCTGAATGAGTGACTCAGGAGACCACCAATTTTCAGCTTTAGCACTGCCCTAATCACACTAGGTGAAGGTTCCAGAGGCCCACCCCTCCTTCCTATCCATGAATCCTTTCTCCCTCCAAAGCATGCAAGGGAGCTGGAACATATTCTTCTTAGCAAAGTATCTCAAGAATGGAAGAAAAAGTATCCAATGTTCTCAACCCTACTATGAAACTAATTTATAGCTTTCAAAGGAAAGCTATAACCCAATTATAGCCCAAGAATATAGGGAAAGAGGAAAGGGAGAGGAAGGGAGGGGGGAGGAGGGATGGAGGGAGGGTAATTGGTGGGTCCACACCTGTGGTGCATCTTACAAGGGTACAAGTGAAACTTACTAAATGTAGAATATAAATGTCTTAACACAATAACTAAGAAAATGCCATGAAGGCTATGTTAAGCAGTTTGATGAAAATATTTCAAATTGTATGTAAAACCAGCACATTGTACCCCATGACTACATTAATGTACACCGCTACGATTTAATAAAAAAGAAAGAAAAAAGTATGCAAGGAAGCAGGCAATATAAATCCACCTATATTACACATGTAAAGCCCCAGAACAAATTCCCAAGCTCTTTCTCTCCAATTTCTGGGCCCCTTTATCTGCTGCCCAGAAACACTAAAGCCACCACGAACCCAATTAGAGCAGTGGTAGCAGATCCAGGAAGGCACCAGCATGGCGGCCGCAGAGTGGCCATGTGACGGGAGCCCTTGGCACAGCAGTGCCTTTTCAGGGGCTGCCCAGATAGTGGTGGCTTGTCTACTCTGAAGCAACCTCATTTCCCTGGATAACAGGAAATAGCAACAGGGAGAGTGACACCTTAGTGGAGAAAGTGAACGGCCCCGTGAATTTGTTCATGAACATATGTAAGACATCTCCTTAGGACCCAAAGGAAGGAGTGAGGGAGGGTGCAGCGTAGGGACTTAAAGATTTGTAATAATTGGAAGGTGGTTTTATTTATTTATTTTTTTTTAAAAAGAGCCAGCAAAATATTCTCTGTCTCATTTTCACTCCATGTTTGCTCTAGCTAGAGAAAATGTACAAAGGCAAAAGAAAGGTAATTTAAAATGACAGTAGCCTGATGTCCACAACTGAGATGAAGTCTGAGATAAATCGAACATCCCGTAATAATTCCTCAGCCCTCAATTCTCCAACCGTCCTTAAGATTCTATTCCTTAGGGAATCACTCTCTTCTTGATATAATATCATCTTCCCCGACCGGTTTGCAAAGAAAAAGGAATGTAATGCTTGCAGGTAACTTGGAGAGGGTCCAAAAGATCGGGAGGAAACTAGGCTGTTCAAATGAGCAATTAGAAAATGTTAAAGGAATCAGAGTGATGTGTCCTTGAGAAAAAAGAAAGTATGGATGCCTTCATAAGAAGTTCAGGTATTTCCCACTCAATCCTGAATGGGATTATTGATTAGCTAAATGGGGTGCAGAGAGGTGGTGGGGAGGAATGTTAATGGAGTTGGGTGTCCATGAAGGCTCTTCCCAGCAAACAGTGGGAAAAAAATAATCAAAGAATCAACAATCAACACAAACAGAAGCAGTTACAAGTGGGATGTGCTTCTACAATTTATCTTATTTAAAAAACATTGAAATTCTACATTAAATTCCACTGCAAAATTTAGAAAGCAGACTAGATACTATTTGAAACTTGAGGACAGCGGTGTTCTATTATTAGAGATATATTAAACAATTTGAATTATTGTCTTCAGACCTGGAAGAGGTGCTATAATGAAAGATCTAGAACAATAAAAGAGCCAATCTCTGGGACAAAGCAGGCAAGAAATATATTACTAAACTTGTTCCAAAGAAAATCATTTGATATATGTGGAAAAATATATGAATACAATATCTGGAAAATAAAAAGAATTTCTGAACTGACACAAAGTTCAGAAGCCTGGGGCTTTCAAGCCTGTCAAACTTATTTTTAATATAAAAGAGGAAGGATTGGTCATGGAATATTCTTCCTTAGGCAATTATATATTTCACATGACTGTTAGACAGCTGTCAGTGTCAGTAATGACACTATGAAAATGGAAATCTTAAAAAAAAAAAGGATCCTGTTTATATTGATAAAAAAAACTCTACTAACCAAGTGAAAGCAGCACATTAATGAGAATATTTATGAGTAGTGAACCAAACACACGATTCTTTATTATCCTTGAGTTTCCCCAAGAAAACTCTGATAAAAAGAAAGTAAATGTGAATGTGTGCTAGAAGATAAGAGATAATATCAGATTTGAGTCAAAAAGGAATGACCTTTTCACGCTCCTCATTCTTCATAACCAGGAATTCAAGTCACTAATAAAGATTTACAGCAATACCTCATCTTTCCATGTCCTTGTATTCATAGCATTAGGCAAGGGAGGGTCTGAATCAAGCCCCTGCCTCCCCAGACAGGTAAATTTCTTCCTTAGCCAAGTTTGTTTGTCCTACTTTTTTTTTTTTTTTTTTTGAGACCGAGCCTCAAGCTATCCCCCTGGGTAGAGTGCCATGGCATCACAGCTCATAGCAACCTCCAACTCCTGGGCTCAAGCAAGTCTCCTGCCTCCGCCTCCCAAGCAGCTGGGACCACAGGCGCCAGCCACAACGCCCGGCCATTTTTTGGTTGCAACCATCATTGTTGTTTGGCAGGCCCGGGCTGGGGATTCGAACCCGCCACCTTAGGTGTATGTGGCTGGTGCCTTAGCCAATTGAGCCACAGGCGCCGAGCCCGTTTGTCCTACTTTTTAAGATCTCCACTGTTCCAACTCCAGAATTTCCTCTGCCGTGCATTCCTATCTTGAATTCTCCCTTTTGTTGAACTGTAGTATTTACATATAATGTTTTCTTGATTAAATACAGGCTGGTCTTTGTAGCTGCTCTTTAATTTTCTTTTTGCCTGGAGAAATAGCAAGAATTCCCTTAATCTCTCTTCAGTTATACTCATCTAGAACTCTTCCACATTCATAGGATCCCACGGTTTTTAAAGAAATGGGCTATGACTCTATACTGTCAAAGGGCCTGGGGTGACATTCATAAGACAAATAGCTTCCTACGACTGTGTATTTGAGGCTGGCTTATTTAAAAGGGCTACATTGCTGGTCACATTTAACTACAGTAGAATCTCCACAGCTGACCTCTGACCCCCTCCTTAACTAACTTAATTTTCATAGAGTGGACATGTACCACATGTCCAAATCAATACAGTAGACATACTTTCTTATTGTTGGCCACCTCTGTATGATGACAAGTCTGTCACAGTCCCTTGTGGTCAACTTACAGAGGCTCCACAGCAGTGGTTCTCAACTTTCCTAATGCTGTGGCCCTTTAATACATTTCCTGTGGGTTGTGACCCACAGGTTAAGAACCACTGCTCTGCTGTATCATAAAAAGGCTGGATAGTATTCATGATGGTTGGCTTAGTAGGTCAGATTCCCTGCAAAAGAAGCATCCTTTTTTAGAAATAAAAGTCCACTTTACACTGAAAATAAATAGAAATAAATTAATGAGATACATTCTTATACACAGACAGGAAGCATTAGTTAAAACCAAACGCTGTTGACAAAAAACATGGGAAAAGAAAACTAATGAATGTTCTCCTTTCCCGGTGTAGTTTTTCAATTCTTTCTTTCTCACTCCAGCCATCCCTCTCCTCAGACTGCATCACTGAGCTTGAAGAATTGTCAAAGAAAGTGGTCAGACTGGGTCCAGCGCAGCTGCCCAGAACCGAGCTCTTCCCCGCTACCTGCTCCATCCATCCTGAGGCAGGGTAACAAGTCCCCACCAGAGAGCACAGCTTCAAGATAGGAAATCTCCATGGACTGGACATAATCTTCACTCATGTCTGGTGGGATAAAATTCTGGAACAAACAAACACAGATTGGGCTTTCATTTTCAATTGAGCGACACATGGCTTCAGTCTCTTTTCTTCCCCTGGGCTTTAGGCCGTGCCCTCCACATGGCCGACATCAGTTTGTCCACTGCCCTGTCACACAATGTTTGACCTTGGGAGTCTGTGATCCCTCCATCTGGTGTACTCTCCTTCCCCCAGTTTGCCAACATCATTTATCTGATACCTTTACATAAAGACCTCTTCAAGTTCTACCTCTATGATATGACTTTTTTTTCTCATTAAATAAAAATAAAAGCTCCTTCTCAATTAATGGCAAAGAGCAACTTTTGATATCCTCACCTATTGTACATGATAACCCTTAATTCTGTCCTTTCTGTTTGCTCTTGGCTTTAATTTCCGCATATAATCTCCCAGTGGCTTGTCATCAGTTTCCTCAGCCTATTGTCATCTGTTTTCAATTGTAAACTTTAAAGAGCAGCGGGGAGCGTGGCTGTGAACTGCTCTGCGTGGCATCCAGCGCGGCGCTACCCAGAGGTCAAGGTCAGCTGCATGTTCACTAATGACAGTGTGCAGGAGGTTCTCTTCCCAGTCCTCTCTCTTATTGAACTGTCCACTAGTGAAAGAGTGTTTAGGAAAATTTTTTTTGTTAGAGTCTAATCAGAATGCCACCGCGCTGTTTGACTCTTTGTGCCATGCTCTCCGGTGGCTCTGGCATTGAGCGAGGGGCAAAGAGGAGAGAAGGCCGATGTCTCACGTTCGGCAATGATAGGGAAGGTTTAGGACATGGTGTTTCACTGGTGTGGAGTTGCAGTTCTATTTGAATTACACCAAGTGCTCCTCTTGAAAAAGGCCTTCCTTCCTCTCTCTTTTTCACTAGATCCATTCAGCTCTGAACAAGGACGATGCAAGAAGATTTTATATCACCCAAGACATAATTACATGGTGAATGTAAGAAATAACAGTTTGGTGCAAGTTTCAATAGGAAATGTATTTGTGCATTGTTATGAAATACCTTTCTTTTACCTTGCCTTGAAAGAAAAGCTCTTGCAAAAAAAAAAAAAAAAAAAAAAAGCATTTGGCTTTTTATCGTCTATCTGTTTAGCCATCGCTCCTGGTGTATGCATGTGTAGGTTCTGTGAGTTAACAGAAGCAACCCTTTTTGTTTCTCTTAAAGATATCTAAGTAAAGTTTCAAGTAGCCAATTAGCTTTTTGACCTAAGCTTTGTTGGCTGCAGAAAGCCTGAATCCCAGGAACATTTGGTTCTCAAGGCATTTGGATCTCGTAAGAAAGAGTCAGTGCCAGCACCAATCAGAATGGCTGCCAGTTGTTATTCTTCTTCACAACTGGCGGCCGTTTCCAGCACTGTTACGGCGCCGTGATCCATCTCTGCACCTGTCTATCAGTGGATGTTCATAGAGAGAACAGTGTGGGCTGCATCTGCAGATACCACATGTAACTAAAGGGGACGAAGGGGGAGGGAGACTGCAGACCCCCAGTATGTAAGTGAGAAAGGCTACAGGGGGCGGAAAAATGCAGGAAAATGTGCAACAACTAGGTGTATGCCGTGATCCAAAATCAGAATAAAGAAGAAAAGAATGACCTATACTAGGTTATTTATTGTTAGAATTCATCTCTACCCCAGGCATGAACTTAGTCCTTAACCCTTGAACAGATTATCTGAATGTTTCATGGATTCAGCTTGCCTTTGCAACATTATTTCAAGCTTCCTGTGAAAGCAGTCTTATTCTACGTATAAACATCCTATTTCTCATGTTGCTAGACTTTTGTGCCTATAGTCATGTGTTGGTGTGTAAGAACTTACCACGTCAATTATTTTCTCTGGGGGTTTTTGTGTACCTTTGTTATCAACTGTTACTTATTATCAACAAGTAATCCTTGTGATAATTAAAAGAAGAGATTGTGATACATCTTTAAGTGGGAATCCATAAAGTGTTGATTATATGTACTTGTATTTTACGTTTGTGGATGCTATAACTCTTTCTTGAGACCTGGAACAAGAAATTCTAACTAGAATAACAGACTCTTTTTAAAAGTATTGGTTTTTTGCCTTTTTTTGTCTTTGCAAATGTATATCTTGATATATTTTTATGTTTCATGTAAGGTGCAAGGCATGATTCCTGAAGCCCTTTAATTCTGTCTTGAAAGCTGAGTTCACATTGCTGGAAATTTCTGTTTAATTGCCCTGTGATGAACTCAGTTCCTCGGTGCCTCTCCCTCAGTCAGCTTAGGCTGTTTTACATACTGGGTCAATAAAGGTAACAGTTTAATGCCCCTTCTCTTACTACACAGCGCTGTTTTGTAAGTATCCTTTTCAACTTCTGTGTTCCATAAAATTCCTTTGAACAAATGGGCTCATGTTAGTTTAAAATTGGAATGGGGAAAAAGCGTTTTCTAAAATCTTAACTCTAACAAGATGTCTGAGGTAGTTGAAAGATCAAACAGTGTGAAAGGAAGAGTAGAAATACAGACATATTTCAAATTTAACAAAACATTCAAAAATAGTCCACATCTGTCCAGGGATCTCAGTGCTCGCCCAATAGTAGTCAAATCAAATAAGGCAATAGCATTTGGAGAAAAAGAATATATATATATATCTCCCCCAAAACTCCAATATATATATTTGGAGTTTTATATGTGTAGAGAAAAAAAATATATATATATATCTGTGTAATATTTCTTGAGATTATGCCATATGGATTTTTAAAGGGAAATGGAGAGGACAGAAAAAAAATTATTCTGGAAACTTTGTAAATAGAATACTCAAAGGCTACCTACAGATATATTATTTGACTTAATTCAGAATATCTGCAGATGCTAAAAATAACAAGCTCCTGTGTAAATATTATTTTTAAGACAGTCTACAGCTCAGTTCTTCACTGATAAAACTTAGTCCGAAAGAATGACAAGTTACGTATCTTCTAAGGTTGAACTATGTATTACTTCTACAGTAAAAACATTCGCTCTTATCAACTCTACCAGAGCCTAATGTGAATTGAGGCAAAATTCTTCCTAATAAAGCCTTACCATGTATATATATTATTAAATTTTATTTTATTTTTCTTTTTTTTTGAGACAGAGTCTCATTATGTCACCCTGAGTAGAGTGTTGTGGCATCACAGCTCATAGCAACCTCCAATTCTTCGACTTAAACAATTCTCTTGCCTCAGCCTCCCAAGTAGATGGGACTACAGGCACCCACCACAGTGCCTGGCTATGTTGTTGTTGTTGTTGTTGTTGTTGCAGTTGTCATTGTTGCATTAGCTGGCCCAGGCAGGGTTCAAACCCACCAGCCTCGGTGTATGTGGCTGGCGCCATAACCACTGTGTTATGGGCACCGAGCCCCTATGAAAAAGTAACCAAGATTTCCGAGGTCTAAGGAAGAAACAAAAGATCATCTTAATCAAAAAACATTTTAAGAAGTAGATGTTCAATATTTCTGTTTTGCAATATACTCTTCTTATCTGAATGGCCATAAAGATGGGAACCATCCCATAGAACCCATAACTATTTGGCTGATTGCAATGGCCTGAATGTTGATGTTCTTCTAAAATTCCTAAGTAGGAGCCTAACCCCCAAGGGGGTATATTAAGTGATAGGGCTTTTAGGAAATTATTTGGTCATAAGAACTCTACCCTCATGGATGAAATTAGTGGCCTTATAAAGGGTCCATGAGAGCTAGTTTATTCCCTACCGCCATGTGAGGAAGCGTCAAGAGATACCACCTATGAAATACAAAGAGTAAGCCTTCACCAGATACTGAAACTGTTGCCATCTTGGTCTTGGGTGTCCTAGCCTCCAGAAATGTGAGAAATAAATTGCTGTTATTTATAAATTACTCAATATAAGGGTATTTTTTATAGTAGCTCAAATGCACTAGGGCATTGATTATTAAATGTTCCAAGCCTTAGTCATGATATATGATACATTTTCATGATCATTTGGGTCAGTAACCAGACGAGAGGAAATTTGGTAAAGTGGTGAAATCGGTCTCGAGCACCCTCCTTTAGTCTCTCTGCGTACACACTTCCCTCTGAGTGAGCACAGCTATAGGCCTCCCGGTGGGCAGTTCAGTGGTCCAGATGTTACTCCCACCTTCCTCAGTGAGAGTTCTCACCATCAAAACTTAGCAACATCATGTCCAAATCCCTTACAATCCCACTGGATAACAAAACCAAACTGGTAAATTCACTGAGTTTAAAATGTGAGTGGTTCAAAATAGTTTTATCCGATGTTCTTCCTCCCAGATGCCCTGCCCATCATCAGAATTGGAGAATAAGTACCATGGAGATTTTAGGAATGAAGGCAAGAAAAGTAAGGTGGTGTTTGAGGGCAAGAGTTTGGGTACCTATGAAATCAAAACAATGAAGAGGGCTACACTCTTTATAACATGTGGATTCTGGGACTTAAAAAGACTAAAACTGGCCAATCCCTATTACTCCCTGTCTGTTGCTTTTGTTGCAATTGGAATTTGTACCTAATAGCAACCATCCCAGTTGACTGTGACCAGCTGTCTTAGCACTCTTGGAGTTTGGAGGTGGGAGTCCCTCCAGGACTTAACTCCTAAAGTCGAAACGTAGGTTCAAATGTTACTAAGAAGTGCTTAACCTTCTTTTGGCTTTGATTCCAATCTTGTAGGCAGGAGTTTCTGGTATCCTACTTCCTTCTCTGAGCACCTCTGCCCCATTTTCCTCACTTGACCAGGAAAAGGGGGCTGGCTAGCAAATGTCCCCAGAGATTTGCTAAAAACTGAAGGATGAATGAGTAGAAGATTTATTTTAAACTTTTGTATGCCTTTAATGAGAAAGGGGGCATTTTGTATGACACCACAGGTCTGTACACTCACAGCAAAAAAGTTTACCTTCCTATGGCATCAAATCCCTGCTGCAAGCAGAGTTCTAGCAAATAAAGGGATAGAAGAGACAGTCATGTTTACTGGAATGTTATCCTCATTTTTTTGGTATTGTTCAGAACGGCACGTGTATACAAAACCACACAATTTCAAGAAGACAACCATTTGATTTCTCGTTACATTATGGGGATATAAATATTGTGGCTACATGGATTGCTGCTGCACTGCTTGAGTCAAAATTATAGTGTGCATTGTACCGGTTAGGTGTGATTCCAGCACCCCCATCTCCCCCTCCTACCTGCTTCATTTCATCGAGTTTTACTTTCATCTGTGCTGAGTTCTAGTTGAAAAGTGAAGACATGTGGTTGTTTTCCATTCTTTAGATACTTCTTTTAGGAGAATAGTCTCCAGTTCCATACAAATTGTTGCAAAAGGTATTTATTATTTTTACGGCTAAGTAGTGCCCTATAGTACACATACCCTACCTCGTATCCATCCATTCATGAACTGACGGCCACTTGGGTTGATTCCACACCTTTGTGATTGTGAATTGTGCTACAACAAACATCCTAGTCTAAATGTCTTTTTGATAAAATGACTTATTTTCCTTTGAATAAATACCTGGTGATTGCTGGATCACATTGTAGGTCTACTTTTAGTTCTTTTTTTTTTTTTTTGCAGTTTTTGGCCAGGGCTGGGTTTGAACCCACCACTGGGGCCATCGCCCTACTCCTTTGAGTCACAGGAGCCACCCAAGTTCTTTAATGAATCTCCAAAATACATTCCATAGAGGTTGTACCAGTCTGCAGTCACACCAACAGCCTATAAGTGTCCCTTTTTTTTTTTTATTAATTGATATCTGTATACATTAATGCAAACATGGGGTACATTGTGCTGTTTTCATATACAATTTGAAACACTTTCATCAAGCTGGTTAACATACATTTCATGTCATTTGCTTAATCATTGTATCAAAACATTTATATTCTAGTTCTAGAAAAGTTCACTTGTACCCTTGTTAGACAGATATATAGGTGATCTTTCCCGTCACCCTCCCACCACCCATCCGCCCTTCTCCCCTCCCCTTC